>ML777638.1:559154-594559 GCA_009831015.1 Picea engelmannii
CTGGTGGTATGTGGAACATCACATAACTCCTCACGGTTTGAGAGTTATGGCCTTATGAAGTTGGAGGACCCTCATATGTCATCTAGAAGCCCTAAAAGGTCAAAGTAGTCAAAGTGGTTTAAGAGATTTTAAAAGGTAAATAACAAAGTGAAGTAATGAGTGTATTATAATTCAAAGTGAATACAAAACAAATTATTTCAATAATAAATTTAATGGAGAAATTAGAAGTGGGTTAACCCTAAAATAAGGAAAGTGGAGCCAAGTGACCTAGAAGATGTTTTTAAGGAAGCTACTTGGAGAGTATAAATAAGAGACAAGGCTCTCTCATTTTAATCACACCTGAGCATATTGAATATATATAGGTGTCTGAGGTAATGAAGGATATCTAAGCTGAAATTCTAAGGGAAGGTGAAGAAAAGAAGGCCGAAATGCAAGGAAGGATAAATTATTTTGATGGTGCTTTCTAAGGTATGTTATTTACAGGTCATCTCATCCAATGAATGTAATTATTCAAGAAATATAAGAAAAAGAATTCCGTGGTTTTCTCTTGATTTGGGTTTCCATGTAAAACACTGGTGTACTGTGTATGTGTATGTTTGTTCATTTGTTCATTGCTTACTTACTCTGTAGTTATTGGATGATAATTCTTCATTGATACAACACTTGGATTATATGGTTAAAAAGGATTAAATTACTCTATTACTGATTCACCCCCCCCTCTCAGTAATCCAATAGATGGATTCTTTCCCATAAACCAGAAAATATGGGGAATTTCCTATAGATTCTTTTGGTGTGACCCTATCGGCCCATAAGGAATTATGAAGTAGATTATGCCAATTTCTTTGGTTATCTGTAGTTGTCTTCTTTAATATCCTTATCAAGTTTTTATTTGTTGTTTCTGCCACACCATTTCCCTGAGGGTAATAATTTGCAGAGTACTTCGATTATGATTCCTTTGTTAAGAGAAAACTCTTTCAATAGGGTAGAAGAGAAGTAAGTTTCATTATCAAAGACCAGAATAGAGGGGACAACAAATCTTGTGATCATTTGTTGTTCTATAGTTTGGATTACTACCTTCTCGTTTACATGAGAAGAGGGATGGCCTCTGCCCATTTTGTGAAATAATCAGTGGCAGTAAGAATATACTTGTGTAGTTTTGAATAGCTCAAGGAAATTTCCTCTATTATATATAACCCCCATTGCTCAAAAGGCCTAGAGGTAGTCACGGGTTGAAGTGGGACTACCGCTCTTTTCTATTTTCCAGTGCTTACTTGAAAAGTATTGCAGTTCCTAGCGTAAGCATGAGCATCTTTGAAAAATGTAGGCCAATAATAGTCAACTCTAAGGATTTTATGAGCGGTTGTGTTTTCGGTGAAATGTCCCCCGACGGGGCCATCATGGAGTTCCTTCAGCACTTTGTCTGCATCCTTGCATTTGAGACATCTTAATAGTACTCCATCGTAATTGATCCGGAAAAGTACCAAATTTATTAGGCGATATTGGGCAAATTTCAACTTGAGGGATCTTCTTTCCCTAGGGTTCATATTTTTGGGACAAGTCCCATGATACGGAAGATAAGTTAAATCCTTATACCAAGATCCTGGTCCCATGGAGGTGTATGATACTTCGCCACACCATAGTGCCATCTCGTTTTACCATCCAGAATATTCATTTACTTGATCCTGTGCTTCGACTGCGAGCTTGCATAACCCTTGTCCTTTCACTAGCTTGGCCGATTTTATATCTAAATCGAATTCCTAGACTACTGCCATCCAATTCCCTCTTATTTCCCCCATTTCTTGTTGGGTAAACAAGGATCGGACTGCAGGGTGTGGCACAATCACTTTAGTATGATTCTTGAGGATGTAAGACTTGAAATGATTTACTGCTTTATACACCGCGTAAGCCTGTTTGTCTATAGTAGGATAGTTAAGATCAACTCCTTGAAGATTAGTGCTCATAAATGACACTGGGGCTTCATTGTTTTCATCATTTTTCTGAGTGAAAACCGCAGCTAGCGATTGGTTGGAGGAAAAAGTATAGAGGAAAAAGTCTTATTGAAATTGGGACTTCACAACACTGAGGCCCGGGATATGGCAGCTTTGATAATGCCGAAGGCATATTTTTTCTCATAATCCAACTTAAATTCGGCATCCTTGCGGATCATATTTTGTAAGGGTTTGATGATTTCGGCGAAGTCGGGAGTGAATTTCCTCACAAAGTTGATTTGCCCGAAAAATGACTGCATAGATTTCTTGTTATGGGGTAGCGAGAGTTGAGATATGGCCTGAATCCTTTCGGGGTCTATGCAAATCCCTTCTTGAGATATAATATGGCCCAACAACTTACCTTCCTCGACATCAAAAATAGTTTTCTTAGGGTTTAGAGATATACCGTATTTCCTGCATCTCTCGAAAGTCTAAGTTAAGTGTTAGATGTGATATTCTCTATTCTTTGAGTACACTATTACATCATCCAAATACACTACCACACATCTATTGATAAGTCCTTGGAAATCTACATCCATGGCCCTTTGGAAGGTTGCTCCTGCATTGATTAACCCGAAAGGAATACGTTTATAAGTGAAGGTTCCCCATTTGGTTCAGAAGGTGGTTTTTAAATGATCTTCCTCTGAAACCAATACTTGGTTATAGCCTGACAAACCATCTAGTAGAGAGAAAATATTCGAGCCCGACATGGTCTGGTCGAGTTGTTCCATTGGCGGGATTGGATAATTGTATTTTTATGAACCTCTGTTGAGGTTCCAAAAATCTACGCATAGTCAGATCTCTCCCGACTTTTTCCTTACCGAAACAAGATTTGCTACCCAGGCAGAATGTCTAACTTGGAAAATTATCTTCGCATCTAAAAGATTCTTTAATTCCTGATACATGAGAGGTTCCAGGGATGGGTGATACTTTCAGAGCTTCTGTTGGAAAGGTTTCACTTCGGGTTTTAATGGGATGGTGTTTTGAATAATGCGGGTGTCATACGTTTTAAAATCCCTATAGGACCATGCGAATACATCCTAGTATTGTTTGAATAGTTTGAGATAGGATTTCCTTTCTTCCTTAGATACAATTTTGCCAAGATTCACATTCTTTGGGTTTTTTGGGGTTCCAAGATTTACAGTTCCGTGGAGGGGACAAGAGTTACTAGTCTTTGCATTTTTTGGTCCTTTAAATCATTCCTTCAGATCAAACAAATTCTCTAGATTAGCTATCCCCTTAGGGATTGTGTGAGCCTTTGATTTATCCATATGTTGTTTTATTCGAGGATCGGTTTCCATTGATTGCTCTTGGAACTCTTCATCGTCAATAGCGAGATCTTTGAAATTGTCTTGGTTGGTTAAGAAGTTTATGATATATTCATCTCCCTCAAAGACTTTCCAATTAGAAATGTTATTTGGTAGATGGTTTGTAGAGAAGTTCTATAGTGAATCGGGAGGCTTCATAATTTTCTAGAGGCGATAGTCTGGAAGTGGTTGTGGCTAAGGAGTTGGCAAGAATATTCTTTTCTCTAGGAATCACAGTGATATTGAAAGCCTCAAAGCGCTCTATCAACCCATGCACCTCCTGCTGGTAGTTCTTAAGATGAGGTGAATTGAAATGTATAGTATTCCTCACTTGTCTAACAATAATCTCAGAGTCTCCAAAAACCTTCAATTCTTTGACATCTAGATCTATGTCTTTCTTTAACCCTTGTACTAGAGATTCATACTCGACAGTGTTGTTGGTACATTTGAATTCTAGTCTACAGGACAGGAAATGATGTTTACCTTTATGGTCGATGAGGATGCACCCCACTCCTGACCCTTCTTGTGATTTAGATCCATCAAAATAGAGGGTCCAAATCAGTGAACGATAGTCACTCCTTTATCTTCCCTTTTTAATGTTCTGTTCCCTGATCTTTTCTTCCACAAGTCCTAGTGCGAGGTTTCAACATAAGAGGGAGTCTCCTGTCGGCATCGATGATTCTTCTTGTAAAATCATTTTGGAGTTTTGGGTAAACGGAACATTGGATAGGAGAGGAGAAAAGTTCATGAAATGGGAATCACAAGAATAATTGCCCAATACGAGAAAGTCTGTAGATATAGGTTCATTTGGGGTTTCTATATCAATGACCACATGTTTCATATATTTCTCCCTATCGATCCTGATCATGTTATTGTATCCCTTCAGTGGTAGACAAAGGTGTGCCCAATCTATAATGAAATATCCATTGATCTTTTCAAACCAATCTCGGCTCAACAATAGCCCATATGCCTCTGGAATGTCTACCACAATGATGTCAATCACTTGCATGAAATTAGGATGTGTCGCTATCCTGATCATCACGTCTTTGAGTTCTCCCATGACCTTGACCTGAGTTCTGTCTAATTGTATGACATGCTTATCACTTTTGAGAGGGACAATGCCTAATTTATTACAAATGGCCAAGGGCATCACGTTGGATTACACCCCATAATCTACCAAGCAATTGTGAAGGTTCCTGTTGAAGACTTCGAATGTCAAGAGGAAAGGTGGGACAAAGGGATTTTCCCTCCTATCTCCTGAACATGTGTTCACAGTTGGTTTTCTCACCAGATCGGTGGAAGACAGATTTCTTTCCAGGTCACTTGCTGCTGCCATTTTTTCTACGGAGCTCGGAGCTTGCAACAGAAATTATTTCTGCTGGGAAATCTTACACATGTCCATAACAGATATATTGGCCCTTAACTTTTTCAAATATTAAACCACGTTATAATTTAGTTTAGGCGATTCCTAGGTATGAATGCTTATAGGTTTCTTTCCAAAGGAGAAAGGCATTTTTGGGCGATCAGGAGTTGCCTTATTCTTCGAAACCTGGGCGACATTGGTATCTTTTGACCCAGGTGGACCCTTACTATGCGTCTGTATCGCCGAAACTTCCGTAGGTCATTCCTGAGACTCAAACAGGTCGCTAGAAGGCATGATCATGTCGGGATCCCATATCAGCATGGCTTTGTCTTGTCATGGATCAATCTCTTCCTGATCGGAAATATTGATAGATGAATTACTTGGCTGTTCGGTTAGGGAGACTTCATCTAGGAATCGATTGGCCATAAAATTCATGGTGTGTACCCATTGAGATCAGTTTCTTTTGGAGTGGTTTCCTGGTGATAAGTGAAGAAAGAATCAGACACGACATTCCCTAGATCAATATTTAGGTTGGCTGGGGGAGGTTCAATTGATTTGAACGACGGGTTTCTTTTAAAGAAAGGCTTATAGCGCCTTTGTCCTAGGTTTCCTTCTCCTACATTTCTTTTCATGTATATGATCTCGTTTGATAATTTCTTAACCATGCATTGTAGAGCTTCTATGTCTCCATTACCCTTATCAGGGGTTGGTTCAATTTGCTTCCCTGACGGTCTAATAAAAAAGAGTCCTCTCCTAGGAGGGGGTTGGGTTTCTCTTTTCATCAAAGGGGCCTGACCTTATTTACATCCTTTCATATGAAATTCTATTGTCTTGGCCTATTCAAAATTTTCCGCAAGGGTTTTCTTAGAGACCATTTTTACGAACATAGAAATAGAAGCTGGAAGCGCGTTGGCATAAACCTCTATTTGCAACTCTTGAGTTGGTTTCGCTGTGGGATGGAATTTGCTTAAAATGGTCGTGAATCTTTGATTAAAATATTTGACCCTCTCTTTCGGGCTCATGGTGGCCATGAACAACTCAACCATCAGATCTCCCATGGTAGTTTCCTCTGCAAATTTATCTAAAAAGTCCTTCTAGAACTTGGTCCAGCTGGTTATGGATCCTACCGGCAGATTAAAATACCACATGGAAGCTGAGTTCTCAAATGTGTAGGGAAAGAGCCTACATACTACATCTTCATGTTGAACATTCATAAGCCTTATCGCGAGTATGAACTTCTTGATATGATCTTCAGGTAAACCTGAGGTTTTGGGGTCGTATTTAGGGAGTAGCTTCTCCATGTGCTGTGGAAGATTATGTACTCGTCCAGGTATGACCACGATGTCTTCGGCCAGCTAAGGCTGGTTGTTTTCTTCCAGGATTTCCCTTTCCTCCTCATGGTTGTTATTTCCTTCCAGATCTTCCGAATTTGATTCGAACTCCTCTTCTTCTGAAAATTCGTTAAGTTCAGACAGGTCACCGATTGGTGTTTCAGGTATCAAATTAAGAGGTTCTTGGATTTAGGTAATCGCAAAATCTATTAGGTCTTCTACAAAATGTACAAAAAATTCATCAGGGGTGTTGACCATAGGTCTGATTTATTTTTTTCTTTGAGGGAGTATGGGATCCAAGGACAACGCACTGATCTATCGAGCGTAGGCTCTTGTGATTCTCCTGAACTGATTTAATTCCTCGTGAGGAAGAGCATAAGGTATTTTAGGGTGAAACGGTTCTTTTTTGGGCTAGGGTGAGTTATCCATTTCAAGAATTCTCAGTGTTTTTGGGATGTCTCATGAGGGACTACCCATCCACGTGGGTCATTGCAAATCTGTAGGCTATTTGAAATGCTAAGTGAAATATGTTTTCAGCCATTCATTCTCAGGCCCTCTTTCTAGCGCCAGTTCTATTGATGGGACTTAAGTCCCTAGAATCAACAGTAGAAACCAAACCCGCCACCGAGGCCCAATTAGACTCTGCAACATTTAAATATGGAATGGTTCTCCAGATCTTTTGATCTAGCCAATTTATCGATGGGATTTATGTTTTCTTGTGAAGGCTCTCCCTTCAGTTAGGACTGTTCTTCTCTGTATTTTCTCTTGAGGTGGGACTGGTCTGAGAGATGCAAGCCAATATAAACCAACTTGAAAAATAACAATATTAATTTTTAACTATTGGGAAGAGGTTGAGCTTGGGATAACCCGCTACTCAAACATGTAGACAATGATTCTATACCATAGGCCTAGTACTAATACATTAACCAAATGAGCATCCAATTATTGTCTGAGAAACTAACTATTAGAAAGAAAACACATATGTAACAAGATGATGGAAATAAAAATAAGTCATCTACCATAACATTCATCACATGATAACACAACGATTTATCTTCATCATTAAAGAAAAGAACATTAAGACATTGCACCGGATAACTTGACAACAAAATTAATTGCTCTTACTCATTACTGCATCATTCATGGAACATGATCAAAAGTGATTCTTCTCCAAGTCCAATCACATATATCTGATGAAAATAGCTTATCTTTGGTTCAGAAGGACTTCTCAATTCATAACAGTCTTAAAATAATTCTTAACAACCAAAAAAAAGAGTTCTTACAACAACCATCGACCCTTGTTCATTGGTCAATGCATTTATTTATAATATAAAGTTTAACTGTAATTAAAGAATAAATATAATTTGAGCTAGAAAAAAATCGCCACATGGTGTTATCATCAAACAGTTTCTTTAACAATCCACCATAGATATTTCTTGAAAAGGGTGACTTCTTCCATATTCAGACCAACTGATAAATAGTTCTTCACAAGTATTGGCCCATGGAAATATGTGTTGTTCCATTGGAGCCACATATATCCCTCTAATATCCACTGCATGGGCCTAATATTTTTCTAGACTGAATTTCAATTGCTAAAGCATGGTTCAGGGTCTGATCGGATGTTCCCTAAATTGTTTCTCTTGCCCCGCCCTTGAATCAGTTATCTTCACGAACTCTTCGGTCGATAGCGAGTCTTGTTTGACATACAACTTGAACACATCATTCAGGTTGATAAATTAATCAGGGGTGTTGAACTTGGGGATCCCATAATCCTTCCTTGTTTCGACGATTCAACTTCGGTGTTTCTTTTGAGTTCTTCGGCGAGGCCACACGACGAGCTCTCTTCGGTATTCAGGAGGATTTTTCCTACAATCAAGGTAGAGGAATTTTAGCAAAACCTATGATAATACATAAACAAACCAAAAATACTAATGCGTACCTATGTAGCTCTCTAGTCTTAGTCGTTTAATACTTACGTGACCCCAATCGCTCCTTCGAATGACTTGTGATGACCTAGCCGAAGCCATCGCTCCTCTTTGGTTTAAATTAATTATGTCGGGGTGACATAGAGTGGAAAATCAAGTACAACATACATGAGCGTCTAAATCGTCATAGTGATCACTTGACCCTTGGGGCCGAAAGGAGACGTCGAAGACGAGCGTGCATATGTATGCTCCCAAAAGGTCGGATACTGTAAAAAGAAAGTCGTTAAATGCCTCCCGAATCCATATCATCAAGTGTGTCAAACATCATTCATTAATAACAAATGTTTGGAAGTTTAAAAAGATCGGAAGGATCGTACCGCACATTCCCTGCAACTCTAATCGGTGATGTTTACATGTTATGGATTGCATCCGTCGAGCAACTGTGGTGCGTCGAGTCTTCAAAACATCATGTCACATGGCACACATGTTTTATTGGCATGCTCTATTCCCCTCCTTCGTTTCTATATAAATTTTGGGAGTTCTGTGGGGAATTCTCCACATATGCCGAGTTTAAATTCTTGAAATTCTAGCCCGGCGAGTTTATCTTGGCGAAGTCCCACATAGTATTCCTTCATCACCTGCAAATGCCTGAGTCCCTACATTGTTTCACTATGGGATCCCCTTCAAACACAGGATGGGGTCTGCGAGGTAGCTGGAGTGCCAGGTCCGAGCCCCAGCATGCCTGGGACTCTTTCTTATTAGTTTCCCGCGTCCTTAAAACTCCAACAGGAGGTACAAGCTCTTGCTTGGAGACAGTGTCGGCGTTCTCAATGGAGTTTGGGGTTGAAAAATGTATGTCTGAGAGAGGTAGGCTGGGGAACGTGCCTTCTCAGGAGCGGAAACCATGGAGAAGAGGAAGGCCTAGGAAAGATACGGGAAAAGGAGAGGAGGACCACCTCCTGGTCAAGCTAAGTGTAGGTCCAACCCTTGAGGGGTTTGTGATGCTTACCAACTCGTCAGAGTCGGTTGGGACTACCGGTAGAGGAAGTGGGAGATGAAAGGAAAGGGAAAAATCACTGGGTTCTCCCATCGAGAGTCCCACTCAACAGTTAGAGTGGGCCCAACTTGCAATAGCTGAACTCTACCAAGAGAATAGAGAGTTACATAGCCAATTGGTGGCGAAGAACTGAGAGGTATCTGTGTCGTAGAGTCGCGAAGGTAGCATAGTTTGGCTCAAGAGACGACATCGAGAAGTACAAGATACAATTGTGCAATTACGAGAGGCGTAGAGGATGACAATGAAAGAGAAGCAGAATACATTACAAGGTGTGAAGGACAGTCTGAGAGAGGACTAGTGCACAGGAGATACATAGTGGGCGGGTTCTTGCCTTGCATCCCCAAAAGTGTCGCTTGATAGTTTTTTCTCTCTTTTGTAAGGTTTTTATATTCTTACTACGACCAATCCGGTTAGTCAAGTCGTCGAGGTTTTCTACTTGTATGTAAACCAAGCCTGGCAGGAGTTTTTGATTGTATGAGGAATTTGAAGGTGTTTTGAATGTATCATGCTCCTTTCGGATGTGAATTAAACGTGTCTTCCTTATTTAAATTTCTTCGCACTCATCATGGGATTTTATAATTGTTATCATTGCATTTGTAAATTCATTGATGTGTTCTCTGTTAAAACTTCTGATATCGGTTGATGTTAACATGGCGTTATTAACCGAGGGTCATTAAAAATATATAAACATAAAGAGAACACCCAACTAGCGGGTAGAAAATGCACTTGAGGACTTCATACACGTTGAAAGAACATAACGAGTTAGTTACAATGGCTGCCGATGCTTGGATGGCATTGGGAAAAGTAAATTAATGCATGGTTTTCTTTGCGGGTTAACACGTTGTAACTTTTCCGACGCCGAAATTGTATCGGGGGTTGGCAATGTCACTTTTCATTTGCACAGTGCTCACTGTTATATTTATATGTCGAAGCCGAATGGATCGGTCTTCGGCACAATCCCTGTCGAGGGTTATTCGCAGAAATAAAAATCTTTCATCAGCCGATGCCAATGGAGATTGGCACTTGGCTATTTCGAAATCTCAATCAATTTCCTTCACCTTTTACCTGTATCAATGCCGAACTTCCTAAGAGAGTCGGGGAAAATTTTTAGATCGCTGATTCCTTGAGTAGTTTTTAAGTTTCTTTCAGAGTTAAGAAGGTTCTTTGTTGTACGTTCAAGAAAAATTTAATCGATTAAATCATGAAACATAAAATATAAGCGAAGGCATCAGTTTCATACTGTAGTAAAAATAGGTAATGCAGAGGATCGAGTGGTACCCAAAAAGGAAATGGTCATACACTTTTTTAGGGTGTGTTGAGTGCTCAGCACGTCAATCTCATGATCTTGACGGTTCTCTTGAATAGATGGTTCAGATCTGTCCTCTCGAGTTCACGGGCTAGATCTCTCCTTTCTCCATCAACGACTGAGGTTTCCTTCATGATTCGGGCTCCGAGAGTTTCAAGTCTCAAACCCTGTTGATGCTGAATGGATATCTTCCAGAATGGAAGATATGATGACATATATCCTCTTCAATCGATGGCTTAGCCTTCTTTCCTTTGTCCACGTGTGATCCTTAGTCTTAGTGATCAGATGGCATGTGTCCCTCTGGACCAACGGACGAGATCGATTTCGCGATCCTGGTTCTTGGAGTTTCAAGACTCAAATTATTGTTTTCTCCCAGAGCATTTCACCCGGATTCCATAATCCAAAGACGCGTGTCCCTCTCGGATCAACGATTGAGATCTCCTTCGCATCTCTGGACTTTGGATATTTAAATTATCAAACTCTCGTTCATCCTTCCTTTTCTTTTTTTTTGGAGTTGACAATCCATTGACGCGTGTCCTCTTAAATCCAATGACTATCCTCCGCTCTGGGACTTCAGGTCTTTGGGCGAGTACTGGTGGTAAAAATCCCAAAGAAAAACTCCTAGAGTGACGTAACTCTTGCATCACTCGATGATGTGTCATGAGTCGAGTAGCTGCCACGTGTCACTCAGATTTGCTATTTCCACGTACCTAAAATGATGAATCAACTTGACACTTGTCATTGTTTGATTGTGCCACGTGTCCTTGCTGATGTAGTCTGCCATGTGTCCTTCTCGAATCAACGGTCCTTGTTATCCCTTTGATCGATGACTGTGATCAAATCATGACTTCGCATATCAGGTGTTTGAACATGAGACAACCCTTACTCTTCCAACTCTCTATATCCGAAATACTCTAGATCAACGACCCACAACCCTGTGTGATCCAACGGTCCAGATCTTATTGGGATTTCATGATTCACGAAGTTGGAGGACTACTCACCTTTGAATTTTCAAGTTTGTGAGTCAGCGAAATGCTGATCTCTTGCCATGTGTCATTTTCATCCAACGGTTCAGACATCATTGCAATCTCGCATTTTGCGGAGTTGGAGGATGGCTCACGTCCATTATCCTCTTCGCAGTTATACTAGATCCGATGGCTATTGGTCCTTGGCGCTCAGATCCAATGGATCGGATATGTAATTCTCCTCAATGCTTCCTATGGTCACTAGACTATGATCTAACAGACATAGGGTATTCGAGATTGGTGATCCAATGGCCACTGTCTCTCCTCCTCCTGAGCTTTGGATTTCTCAAATATCTAAGTGTCAAAGGCCACGACCTCTGATCCTTCTGTGAGCCTTGATGTATGGGATATCGTCTGTGCATCTCAGAACACTATCTCTTCCGAGCTTTGATCTTTGCATACTATTTTCTTCTTCACTGAGCTTTGATCTCTTTTCCTATTTTGCCATCGATGCACACTCTGATATTTCCATCAATGAAAAACACACTCTGCCTGTAAGCATGCCAACACATATGTCTTTGTATATGTGTTTTCACTATTATTCAACTATTATCCATAAATTCCGAATTATTCAATAGAAGAATTAGGAGCATAATTTGTTTAAATGTACACTCTACCTCTGGCTATGAATAATTTCTATGTTTTGTATTAGAAGGTCCATCCCATAATTCTTGATTGCTTTGGTACAATCCTATCTTCTCAACTTTTATTTCACATCACTCAACAATCTTAAGAATCCAAGCAAGTGCCTATCTTGCCCTGTAAGGTTTCCTATAGAAACTTCCTTGATTAAACTAAGCCAATGAATCCATTTTCCCAATGGCCCTTCTTCCCTATTCCAACCAACAATTAAAAAAACCAAACCCTGTACTATCATAACTAGCCTAAAAATTTCCAGTAAACAAAGCTAAATCTTATAGAGAGATGCCTTTCTAAGTTTAGGGGGGATAGATCCTAAGCTCCAAAGTGGTTTTGTGGTTACCTCTGTCAACTTCTTCCTCACCCTAAGAAATTACAGAGTGATAACATATTCCACTTGCTTTAAGGACAAACATTTCTATTGAATTCATTGTGGGGCTATCCAAATCTAGCAATAAACATGTCATCATGGTTGTGGTTGATCTCCTTTGCAAATATGCTCATTTTTGTCCCCTATAACACCCCTTTAAAGATTTCATGATTTCTTAATTCAAGATGGATAACATATTTAAACTACACGGTATCCCACAATCTATTGTCACAGATCATGATCCCACTTTCACTAGCAATTTCTAGCAACAATTGTTTAGTCTCTAGGGAAATCAATTTCTTCTTAGCATTGCCTATCAACCCTAGAATGATGGTTAGATGAAAGATGTCAACAAGTTTTTGGAAGAATATTTGAGGTGATTTACTTTTGAATGGAAGTCACAATTGGTTCAATGGTTACCCTTAGTATAATTGTGGTACAATACAACTTACTGTAGTGCCACTCATATGACTCCCTTTGAGGTTGTCTATGGAAAATCCCCCCACCACTACTATCTTACTTACTAGGAGTCTCAAAGGTATAAGAGTTTGAAAATCCTCACAACTGGGGCTGATATTCTCCACTCTCAAATATTATTTTGTCATGGATCAAAATCAAATGAAACAATAGGATAATTAATATCACTTTGAATGCCTTTTGAAGAAGGGGATCAACTGTTCCTTCATCTACAACCTTATAAGAAGACCTACCTTAAATAAAACCACCACTAGAAGCTTGATCCAAAGTTTTATGGTCCTTAGAAGATCCTTAAATGTATTGGGAAAATGTCATACAAACAAAACTTCTGAGCCACTCTAAAATCCATCTCATCTTTCATGTCTCCCACTTAAATAAAGTGGTTGGATCTAATTTCTGTGCTCAAACTAGCCTTCCTAAATTAGCTGAAGAAGATTACATTTGGTTGTATCCAGAGGATTTCCTTGAAAAAATAGAGCATCATCTCCACTAGTGCACTATCCAAGAATTCCTAATACAATGGAAGGATACACAACCAAAGGATTCCACATGGGAACCGACAATGATTCTTCAAAAATTCCTTCATCTCCATCCTTGAGGACAATTCTTCCTTTTAAAGGGGAGGGCATGTTAGGGTCCTAACCTCCCTAACCCCTTAAGTACATATATATGTTACTATGTATTTCTATGTATGGAGGCCATCCCTTGTAAATAAGGCCCATGTAATAGTGTGAAAGCAATAAATGTAATAAGGCTTACTAGAAGGTTCCATCTACTAGATAGTTCCTTCTCTAGAATGTTCTTAGTAGGTAGAAAGTACTATATAAATATGTATAAGAAATGTGAAATATGTCTTTTTAATTTATTTGTAATCAAATATTTTCTCAATTGGATCTTTCCCCCTCGAAGAGCCAAGTGAACACTACTTCCATGAATAAAGGTATACTATTTGAGCTATGTAGTTAACATTTAGTTATGATCAATGTTTTCTAGCTAGATATAGAATAAGATGGATTCCTCCTTATGAATAATGTGTTATACTATATTGTATTCAGAGCTTATCTCATTGGGAGGTTTCCCACTCTAAAAGGAAAGCGAATAGGAGTGGATTCCTTCCATAAAAGTATTGTTGTATGATGTTTCCCTACTTTAAGGTTATTTCGATAAATAAAGTATTGAACATTTATATATCCTTTTTGCCTTTAAATTTTAAGGGTTAAGGATCATAAGTCACTTGGGAAACCAAGGGTTACTTATGAAGTGAAAATATTACAAAAGATGTGAATGTAGAGCACAACTCCATAAGTGATAATAGATATGAGTGACATAATAAATCTTTTTATAGAATATGAGAACCTTCTCCAAATAACTTGAATACAACCACATAACCAAATCATATGTCCCCATTCCACTAATGAATATATGGACCTCAATATATAACTATTCTCACTCATTACACATGTGGTCCCTTTATTAGTTTGACCCTTATTAAATATACATCTAACCCCGTATATTCCCCCCTTGGGGTCATATCATAATACCCACCTTTGAAAATGTTTGTCCTCATAGATTTGTAGTTAAATGTTTTACATGTATGGAACCAAGTAATAGGACTTCCTTATATTCCTTCTCTCTTTCTTCCACTGATGATGATCCATCCAATCCAATTTCAATTCTTTTTTGCCTTAATCCTTGACACTTGGTTGTTACATAATTTTATCTCTTTTGATTTCATGTCTTGTTTGTGTGACTTATCTAAGTTGTTATGGTCATTGGTCTCTGATAATATGTGTCAAATCATGGTTCTTTGATTCCTTATTCCATTCATATTTATTATTCTTCCATATTCTTTCTTGATAATGCCAATTCCCATCTCTTTGTCTTTCTTGGTAATGACGATGTTGATATGGTTTCACCTTTGATGGTTTTTCTTCATTTTGCACATCCATATCTATCCTATGTCCTTGGTCTTTGATTACTATAGCCTTTGAGATAATATAATATCATTTGGCAAGTACATCCTTAAGATGGAGTTCATCTTGTTCAAGTATTTAATGGTGACCTTATTGAAAGTTATCTTCCTTCTCCTTTTGAAGTTGCAATCTGATGCCATCCATCAAATTCTTATGTCCTTCAATTCTATATTTCATTTATTTATTTATTTATCTCATAAGTATTTAGGGCTTCTTAACCTTCTTACAAATTTTGTCTTTAAGTCTTTTGGTAGCATTCCCTTCAACTATGTTGGTAGTATCTTCATCTTTATTCTTTAGTTGGGATGCTTATAGACACATTGTCATATTCTTAACATCATTGAGTAGGTCTTGATTATTCTTATGCAACCTTTTCATTTATTCATATTTCTTTTTGGTTCTTCCCTTAAATCACCCCTTTCCTACTTTCCTTTGGTAATGTTTTCTTGTTTTAATTTAAACTTCCATCAACAATGCTTTATTAGGATATTACATCTTAGAAAAATCATTGTACTCAATAGTCCCATTGACCTACTTTGTAGTCATTTGTTGGACATTAATATAATCATATTATCTTATATTTATTATTGTTTTGAAATTTGGAAAAGTTTCCTTTAGCTTCATTTAACTTATATTGAATTTTATGCATCACCTCCATTTTTGTGTCCCCTATCAATTTATTTGAGAATATTTTTTCAAATTCTTCCCATGTAGAATGCAATATAGTGTTTCCATAAAGACTCCTCCAATTCACTATAAAAATAAATACCCCAAAACCAAGGACTTGAACTATTTTCCTTTGCAATCCTCAACCATTCCTCATAATCAATTTCATATTTATCTCCTCTAAAGTTAGGTATTGAAATTAGTTATTATTTGGGGTTTAACCAAAATCCTAAAATTAAAACTCCCCAAAGCATAAAATATTTATCCCACATGATCGTACACACAATACTAATATATTATCCTATGTTTCCTCTTTATAAGTACTTTTGAATCACTTCGATTAGAATTTTGACTTAAAATTTACAATAAATTTAATTTAACATACCTTTAAAAACCTTGAGTTGGAGACTGTCTTTCTAGTAGACTTTGTACCTGATGTAACTTTGAAATTTCTATACCTTTGAGTATGTAATTCTGACATGTAATAACCTAATACATCTTTTATAGAATTCCATAGGTCTCACTAAATTTTGATGTGCCATGAAAAAATTATGATAAATTTCCCTAAACTCTTTGATTTTGGCACCTTTCAGGGGAGAAAACTTGTACGATATGCCACATGTCCAATTTTTTAATTCTAAAATTTGGATATGGAACAATATGGTTATTATTTCCATTGTCACTAGTGGAACCTGATTTGGATATCAATAGATTTAAAGTATATCAAATCAAAATCAAAATTTTTTATACAATGTACTTCAATAATATATCCTAAAAGATTTTACTTCCTAAACATTTCTTGACATAAAACTAGATTGAAAATGGTAAAGTGACTTTTTTGAAGGAGTGAACTCAAGGATAATATATTCTAACACCAAAATTTATGTACCAAATTCTTAATATAGAATAAAAACCCACAATACACAAGATTTAAATAATATGTTAATGTGGAGCACAATTCCAAAATTGTAATAGATATGTGTTACACAATAACTCTTTATGAAATGAGGAGAACCTCCTCCAAATAACCCATGTACAACCACATAACCAAATCATATGTTCCTATCCTAATAATGATTATATTGACTTTTATATATACCTATTCTCACCCTTCTATATATACATATACATTTACTCCATTATATATACAATTAACACCATATATGCCCCCCTTATATATTAGAAGGTCAAGAGTCACCCTATTGTTGATAATTTGGTTGTCATTGATGTCAACATTTGAAGAAGCCCCTATGATATGGTTTTGGTACCCAACGTTGAATGATGACTTTGGACATGGAGGATAGTGTAAATTTAATAAATACACTCATAGATGCACAATAATCGTTGTTTTATTTCCGATGATATGCAGAACACCACATAGTTCCTCACGATTAGTGAGATATGGCCTTGTGAAGTTGTAAGCCCCAAAGAAGTGGGCAAGAAGCCCCTAAGTGGTTACAAGTATTTAATGAAAGGGTAAAGTAGTTGTAACAATAAAACTCTATAATCCATAAATTAAGGAGGGGAGTTACCTAGCACATGTATATAAACACCTCAAGGAGTCATTCACAAGTAAACTCATACACTCATTCATTGATTATCTATCTTGTGAACTAGTGATCTTTTGCTAAGGTTGTGATGGCAATTTTTTAAGGTAGAAAATCAGGGTTGAAGGTGAAAGTCTTGGGGTTGCAACAAACCCTAGTTTTTGAGGTATCCATGAGTTGCAGGTCAGCAGGGCGCGAATGTACGCGAGCTATAGTGGAGGAAAGTGCGGATATTTGCGGGATGTGGAATAGAAAGTCACAGATATGTAAAAAACTCATGAATGGTTGAGTAAATGTTGGTACCAGGTCCATGAAGTCTAAATGAAGTTTACATGTAAACATCTCAATGTTTCAAGTCAGCTATAGAGGTATTGGTATGGTTGTATACTTGTTTTGATGGTTAATTTTGGTCATGAAATGGTGTATGCTTGAGGCATACTTAGTATGGTTGGTTTGGTACTTGGATATGGCATATCTTGGTTGCTTGGATGAGTGAGGAGCACTCTTATATCTAGTTCAATATATGACATGGATCTTATAGTTCATATCTTTGAGTTGATTGTACATGGTTGAGGCATATTCATGTTGTATGGTGGCATATGCATGAGGGACATGCATTGGTTCTTTGAGATACTTCATTGATGATATGATATAGATCTGCATATGGTTGATGATATGGTATATAGTACTGTTACATATGGTTGGTGCTCTAGTTCATGATTCACTATTCTTTATTGATGTATCTTTGGTTCACGATTGATGCATGCGATAATATGTATGTTGGTATACAGTTGATGCATGGTATGGTACAGGTGTTGGTTGATTGATGAACACATATGGGTTGATGAGATAGTGACAATGAAAAAGACAATGACAAAGACACAATGGTAGTGATAGTGGCAAAGTTTGTGATAGTGACAGTTGGTCTACACTTATATTTCAGGGCGACACGATGGGGAAAGGATAAGTGGTTGTAGCCACCTTCCAGTTGGAGCTGGAAAACTCAAGGGGTTGTAGCCTCCTTCTGGTTGGAGCCAAAGAATAGGGGTTTGGAGCCTCCTTACAGTTGTAGCTGGAGAATCAAGAAGTTGGTACCTCCAATGGATGTATTCTTTTTATATATAAGAAAAACATTCTGTGGTTTTCTCCCATTTGGTTTCCACAATGTTTTTCTCCCATTTGGTTTCCACGTAAATCTCGGTGTACTATGTATATATTGTTATGTGTTGTTATTTATGATTATATTGCTGATGATATATTCAATGTTAATGATAAAATGATGAATATTTTTGAAGAATATATTGTGGTTAAAAGTACTAAAATTGCTCATTACTGATTCACCCCCCCTCTTAGTAATCCAACAATTGGTATCAGAGAAGGTCCTTGAAGAAGTAGTCTAATCACTACAAGGAGATCATGGATTACACTAAGATTTGGTTACCATAGTTTGATGGTGAGAACTATGCCTTATGGAGCATATGAATGAAAACATATGTGCAGGCACAAGGATTTGACGTGTGGCGAGAAATAGTAGATGGGTACAAAACACTAGCTACTCCCCCAACAGAGTTGGATCATGTTGTCATTGATGCCAATGGTTTGATTATTTGGGAGATTGTTGGATCATACGTCATTGATGTGGTTTGGTTTGATTGATTGATGATTGATGAACAATGTATATGCATTGATGAGAATGATAGATGTCCAAGTGGAAACCAATTGATAAAGATGGATAATTGATATGATGCCCTTGATGAGAATGATAGATGTCAAAGTGGAAACCAATTGATAAAGATGGATCATTGATATGATGCATAGATGAAGATGGATCAATGAGTTGTCATTAATACATGATGATGCATAGTTTGTTTGATGAAAAGATGACTCATTATTGTCTTATCATGATCGATAAGGTGCACAAATGGATGAACTCCAAAGTGGTCCCCTTATGGTGAAATCCCTCACGGGAAGACGCTTTACAGATTGAGTTATCCTAGAAGAACGACTGGAGGACACATGCTTGCATGTGGATTAATGAGATGAAGATCAATGAAGTTGTTGGTGAAACTATCCTAGATGGATAATGCTTGACATGCCATTTTCAGTGGTATGTGGAATGTCACATAACTCCTCACGGTTTGAGATTTATGGCTCTATGAAGTTGAAGGACCCCCATATGATGGCGTGAAGCCCCAAAAGGTCAAAGAAGTCAAAGTTCTTATCAAGTAAAGTGACAAAATCAAGAAATATTATTTAAATGATAAAATGAAGCGACAAAATCAAGAAGGAATATTTAAATGATAAAGTATTGGAGAACTTTCTATTCATGGAAAGTGGTTAACCCTAAAATAAGGAAAATAGGTTAAGTGACCTAGAAATGAGTTAAGTAACCTAAAAATGGGTTAAGTGACCTAGAATATGAAAGTATAAATAAGAAGATAAGATCTCTTGTAAAATGTACATTTTGGTGAGAATCTTTTTTGTGGATCAATGGAGAGCCTCTTGTGAATATCTTTTGGAGTATTGATGGAGAGCTTATTGTGAGAGATCTTATTGATGTGGATCTCTTGAGCATGATTGAAGATATATTCCAAGGAAGAGAGCGATAGGAGGATCTCATGGACGCATCAAAGTTTCGGCAATGTCAGAGATCTTGACGGAAAAATTCTTGGATTCATAGAAAACCCTATTTTTTGATGCCCACGCGGGCTGTCTGTGTATAGGGTGTGTGTACATGCGGGCTGGTTGAGTATAGGGTGAGTGTACATGTGGGATGACTGTGTACAGGGAGAGTGGAGTGGATAAAATCATGGAGATTTTTGTTTGAGCTGGTGCCAAGCTCTTGGATGATGAGGCAGGTTCTTGATCTGCATTCTATGGCCTTAGATCTATCATTGAGACATTGGTATGATTACATTATTATCTTGATGGATACTATTGTTTTATGTGTTGTGAATGCTTAGGGAATTCTTGGTATGGCTTCTATGATGTGGTTCAATTTGGTTGATTTGGTTGATGGAGTGAGCAACACTCTTGTGATTCAGTAGCGACATGATTTCTATGGTATACTAGTTGTTTATACATGATTGAGATAGCATTCATATTGATTTGTTGAGGATCATGAGCAAGCTATAAAAGAGCTTGGATGTATTGTGATTGGCTATGGGTTAGTTTGGACAGTGGAAGACAGAAGAGAAAGTGATTGCAGGTTGCATAGGATCTGAGCATGTGAAGAAAAGAAAAACCCTAGTTTCTCAAAAACATACACTTGTTGTGTTATACATTGGTCGCATGCACACGCGGGCTGTAGTGAGCCAGGGCGTGTGCACATGTGGGATGCACTACTGATAGGTCACGTACCTGTTGACAGATTGACATATGTTGAGGATTGTTGCCTCATCTCAGTTGATGCTGAGGGTGTAAGCCGAGTCTTGCATTATAGAGTAGGTGCTCTTACAGAGTTGTACTCTATTCAGTTGTTGCTGATAAACCCCAAGGATTGTAGTTCATAATAAAAAGAAAATTGTACATACATCTTATGTTTTTTGTGGTGATGAATTATTGATGATAAATTTCTAATATATGTTGCTAATATGTGCTCACATTTAACTAGATATAAATGACATCAATGGGTAATGAATAAATGTTGAATGCTAATTGATGATTTTTTGTGCAAGAGGGAAGTTTTGGGAAAAAGAGCCCCACACTCATTCACCCTCCCCTCTAAGTGTGGTAGGTGTGTCCAACGATTGGTATCAGAGAAGGCCTTCACTACAAGACTTAACAATCTTGAAGGAGATCCATAGACACACAAATGGATGATGAAGTTCCAATCCTTTATGAGGAAAACTATTCTACTTGGAGAATAGAGATGAAAGTGTATTTGAAGACAATGGGAGCAACTATTTGGAAGGAAACCATCAGTGTATATGTTCCGTTGAAGAACAAGTCAAAGTTTGCAGCTCAAAGGGAAGGAAAGAAGAATGATGCATTGGCTCTCAAGACCATTCTTAGTGGACTCTCAAGCCCTATCAAAGAGAGCATGGGACAATGCACTTCCGCCAAGGATCTATGGCTAAATCTATAGGAGACATATCAAAGAAAGGAAGAGAAAGAATAAATTGAAGACTACTCCATCAAGATCATCAAAGGTAAAGAATCATCAGAAACTCTTGAATGCATTATTTCTAGATGTGATTTTGAAAACATTTCAAGTGAAGATAAAGAATCAAGTGATGATAGCACAAAGGAAGATCTTGAAGATGAAGGAAAATAATTATGTGTTGATGTTGGCAAAAAGGAAGAAAGTGAAGATACTTCAAATGAAGGTAAAGAACACTCAAAAACCCTTGATTGCAATGATGATGATGGATTTTTCTCTACAAGTGAAGAAGAAGATGTAGAAACAGTTTGTGTAAAGTTTGATGGCATTTATCCCATGAAAAGAATAGAAGGAAATCTATTAAAACTTCAAAAGGAAATCGAAGAGGGTTTATATAGATATAGAAGTGATTGTTATTATATAGACTATAACTATCTTTCATATAACACTAAGAAGTTTCTTAGGAGAAGTCTAAGGCACATCTTGAAGTTAAAAGAAATGATCAAGGAACAAGAAGAGAGCAATAAGACTCAATTAGAAGAAAAGGAAGAAGAGATCACAAGACCAAAATATGGAAAAGAAGATATGAATGTAGAAGATGAGATTAACAAAATTTTTGAAACTATTGTCCATCTCAAGACCCAAATTGAAGAAGCCAAAAGAATAGAGGAACTATTGAAGATTCAAATAAATGAAAAGGAAGATTCATGTTGCAAATTAGAAGCTGAAATTGTTGACCTTAGAAAGAAGGTAGATAAGTCAAACAAATTCTTGAATAGCTCATGAATATTGGATGAGATCTTGGAAAGTCAAAGACCATGATGTGATAAATCAGGTCTTGGATACAAAGGAGAATATACACATGCTGAAGCAAGCACCTCAAAGAAGCATGAGGTAAGTCCATTAAAGAAAGAAGATAATGTTGTAAAGAAACCATCTACACAAGGCAAAGAAAATTTCAAAAGTACAAAGTAAGGAAGACATCAAGAAGCTATTTTTGGGACACCAAAGCAAAGGTATGAAAGTATTTTTCATGGGCATTGTTATTCATGTAATGGATATGGTCACAAAGCTTTTGAATGTAAATATTATGAAAGGAAAAATAATGAAAGATTGTATAACACCATGACGTGTTGGAGATGTGATCAAGTAGGACACATTGTTGTTCACTATAACACTATGAGTTGCTACAGCTGTAGTGGATTTGGCCACAAATCCCAGGAGTGTTGGAACACAAGAAGAAAGTCCATGATGAGGAATTCACATAGCATGGCTAGAAGAAGGAATGAAATAAGAAAGGGAGATATCTTTGAAAAGATGGATGCTCAAAGCTCAAGTTCTAAGGAGAAGGGTCATCTACAGAAGTGGGTGAAGAAGACAGAGCATCCAGATCAGAATGAAAGACTGAAGGGAAGTACAAATGTGTCATCTACTGAGGCACATGTGGGTGATAGTGGTGATAGTCGTGTGCATACACATGCTTACCTTGAATAGGTCGTGTACACACGCGCTCTGTTGTGCAACATGCCATGTATATGTTGTAAAGCCTTGGAAAAGGGGCAATGCACATGGCTTGGAGTTTGATGTGATGGTATAACTCTGTATTGCAGGGTCTAACATTGTTTATTGCAGGTTCTGACATTGTTTGTTGCAGGTTTTCATGGTGAGATCACACAATGGTATAATAAAAATAAATATTGGGTGCATGGCACTAACCCAAGAGTATGGATTGATGCTAATCTGCTGGGATTAATCATTTTGTGATGTTGATGGTGGTGTACATGGCTGGTATATCTTATGATGTATCATTGGAAGCATATGTTGATATCATGGTGCATGCATTTTTCATATGGATTGGTCTACATGTTGAGACATATGGTTGGTGAGTTGATGAGGTGATCATGTTGTACATCATGGTTTGATCTATGTGTGATGCATGATTGGTACATTTCTAGTACATCAGTAGAGGCTCTTACTGGTAGGATGATTGGCACATGTTTTATGTAGGACTTGGAATACATGTATGGGACTCATCATTTTGTGGTATTGGTGCATAAGTAGTACACTCATATATGGTATTACTTGATTTTCACAACATTGGTATTTGTTTGATACAATACTGTGGCACTTGGTTCATGATGGAGACATATCATGAGTGATATGATACATTGTTTGGCATGTTGGTAGATGCACATGGTTGGCATATTGGTGGATGCACATGATTGGCATAATTGGTAGATGCACATGTTGGCATATTGGTAGATGCACATGGTTGGCATATTGGTGGATGCACATGATTGACATAATTGGTAAATGCACATGTTAGCATATTGGTAGATGCACATGTTAGCATATGGTGGATACATTTCATGGATGATATCTTTTGGCACATTTTTGATGTACATGGTTGATGTACATGGGTGTTGTGCATGGTGGGGACATTTTGGTACATGATGTACTTGGTTGATATATTGTTCATGATTCTCTATTTCATTGATGACATATCTTTTGTTTCATGATGTATGGTATGGCACAAGTTTGATGCATGAACAGGTCCAAGGATTGTCATATGGTAGCATATTTTTCATCTTGCAGAGAAGATAGGGGGAGACATACCCTTAGGGGGAGTCATTCTTCTTCTAGGAGGAGATATTAATCAGATGCATACCTAGAAAGAGCCCTATATTTGAAGAAAGAGCACATAGTCATAATTCCAGGGGGAGCAATGGTCATAGAGGGAGCATGAGAAATTATTTTCAGCATTACATCAGATTGATATCCCTTGTTCAAAAGGGGAGATATTATTCAGTGCAACAAGACAGGGGGAGAAACCCAAAGAGGAGAATGGCCCTTTGCCATTGATGTCAAAGGGGGAGAGATAATCATATTGATGCGATTGATGTCTATTGATGTCAACATGTAGAAATGGATGAACTCCAAAGTGGTCCCCTTATGGTGAAAGCCCTCATGGGAAGACTCTTTACAGATTGAGTTATCCTAGAAGAATGGCTGGAGGACACATGATTGCATGTGGATTAATGAGATGAATATCAATGAAGTTATTGGTGAAACTATCCTAGATGGATAGTGCTTGACATGCCATTTTCGTTGGTATCTGGAATGCCACATAACTCCTCATGGTTTGAGAGTTATGGCTCTACGAAGTTGAAGGACCCCCATATGATGGCTTGAAGCCTCAAAAGGTCAAAGAAGTCAAAGTGCTTATCAAGTAAAGTGACAAAATCAAGAAAGATTATTTAAATGATAAAATGAAGTGACAAAATCAAGAAGGAATATTTAAATGATAAAGTATTGGAGAACTTTCTATTCATGGAAAGTGGTTAACCCTAAAATAAGGAAAATAGGTTAAGTGTCCTAGAAATGAGTTAAGTAACCTAAAAATGGGTTAAGTGACCTAGAAGATGAAAGAATAAATAAGAAGCTAGGATCTCTTGTAAAATGTACATTTTGGTGAGAATCCTTTTTGTGGGTCAATGGAGAGCCTCTTGTGAATATCTTTCGGAGTATTGATGGAGAGCTTCTTGTGAGAGATCTTATTGATGTGGATCTCTTAAGCATGATTGAATATCTATTCTGAGGAAAGGAGCGAGAGGAGGATCTCATGGACACATCAAATTTTTGGCAATGTCGGAGATCTTGACGACAAAATTCTTGGATTCATAGAAAACCCTATTTTATGATGTTCACGCGGGCTGTCTGTGTATAGGGTGAGTGTACACGCAGGCTGGCTGAGTATAGGGTGAGTGTACATGAAGGATGACTATGTACAGGGAGCGTGGAGTGGATAAAATCATGGAGATTTGTGTTTGAGTTGGAGCCAAGCTCTTGGATGGTGAGGCAAGTTCTTGATCTGCATTCTATGGCCTCAGATCTATCACTGAGACACTGGTATGATTACATTATTGTCTTGATGGATACTATTGTTTGATGTGTTGTAAATTCTTAGCGAATTCTTGGTATGGATTCTATGATGTGGTTCAGTTTGGTCGATTTGGTTGATGGAGTGAGAAACACTCTTGTGATTCAATAGTGACATGATTAATATGGTATACTAGTTGTTTATACATGATTGAGATAGCATTCATATTGATTTGTTGAGGAGCATGAGTAAGCTATAAAAGAGATTGGATGTATTTTGACTAGCTATGGGTCAGTTTGGACAGTGGAAGACAGAAGAGAAAGTGATTGCAGGTTGCATAGGATCTGAGCATGTGAAGAAAAGAAAAACCCTAGTTTCTCAGAAGCATATGCTTGTTGCATTATACATTGGCTGCATGCACACACGGGTTGTAGTGAGCCAGGGCACGTGCACACATGGGTTGCACTACTGACAGGTCATGTACCTGTTGACAGATTGACATATGTTGAGGATTGTTGGCTTATCTCAGTTGATGTTGAGGGTGTAAGATGAGTCTTGCATTATAGAGTAGGTGCTCTTACAGAGTTGTACTCTATTCAGTTGTTGTTGATAAACCCCAAGGATTATAGTCCGTAATAAAAATAAAATTGTACATACATCTTGTGCTCTTTATGGTGATGACTTATTGATGATATATTGTTGATATATGTTGTTGATATGTGCTCACATCTAACTAGTTATAAATGACAGCAATGGGTAATGAATAAATGTTGAATGCTAATTGATGAGTTTTTGTGCAAGAGGGAAGTTTTGGGAAAAAGAGCCCCACACTCATTCACCCCCCCCTCTAAGTGTGGTAGGTGTGTCCAACATAAGGATGGAAACAAACTTGAAGATAATGATCAAAGAAACAAAAATGACATCTTAAATGGTTTGACTAAATAAATATACACCAAGGTTTTCAATTGTGAATCCACAAAACAAATTTTGGACAAATTGAACAATATCTATGAAGGAGATGACAAAGTCAAGGAGGCTAAACTTCAAACTTTTAGAGCTAAGTTCGAACAATTGAATATGAATGAAGATGAAAACATAGCAGATTACTTTCTACGAGTTGATGAAATAGTAAACAGTATCAAAGGTTTGGGAGGCGAGATGAAGGAACAAGTTTTTGTTAAGAAGGCATTAATATCTCTACCAATGGGATTTGACTCAAAGATTTCAGCTCTAGAAGAAAGAGTAGACCTAGCTACAATGACCATGGATAAGTTACACAAGATAATGACTGCCTATGAGATGAGGATAGAGAAAGATAATCTAGCCATGAAGGAAGCAAAATTCAAGGCATCCAAGAAGACAAAGAAGAAAGATAAACAAAAGCCAAAGTGAGATTGTAGCTGCAACAATGATTCATAGGAAGATGAAGAGGTGGCTAACTTCATTAGAAGGCTGAAAATAGGAACCAAAAAATACAAAAGTATGCTTCCATTGAAGTGTTTTAATTGTGATGGTGTTGGTAATTTTGCTAATAAATGTCCCTATAAGAAAAATAAAGGTAATGAAGAAGATGACTCTAAAAAGAAAAATCAAATCCAAAAGGGTAGAAGAAACATTTTTTTTTTTAAGAAAAGTCTATTCATCGAGGAAGACAATTCCTCATTAGATGAAGATGAATTCAATGACAGTGATACATAAAGGGTACTATTCATGGCAATAGAAGACTCCGACGAAGAAGGATCTGAAGAAGAATGTGAAGAGGCAGAAGTAGATTACAGGGAAGAATTGATGTGTTCCATAGATCATAGAAGCTCTAAAGAGGGAAAATAAGAAAAAAAAGTCACCCTGGGAAGAACTAAAGAAGAAAGAGGAATCTCAGAACTCCAAAGAAGTCAGGCAAAAGATCAAGAAGCTAAAAATCCAGGTAGAAGAAGACAAGAAGATTGAAGAAGCACTCAGAGAGTAGTTAGATAAAAAGGATAGGATCATTGAAGGATTAGAAGAGGAGATAATCACTCTAAGAAAATATCTTCACTAGAAGAAGGACATGCAACAAAACAACACCAATATATTGGATAATATCACTAATAGTCAAAGACCTTACTATGAAAGATCTGGATTAGGATACAATCAGACACAAATAGAGAAATGTTCAAGCTCCAAAATGATAGAGCTAGAAGAAGAACCAAGTAGCTATGCAGAAGTCGTCAAAGGTCTCTCTAAGAAAGAAGAAGACAAGAAGACTCAAGAGGAAGATTACAGAGACACTACACCACCTAGAAGATTCAAAAGGTAGTATCAACAACATCCAACTATAGAAATACCTCAAGAAGAAGAAGGATTTAGAAGAGAAACACCATTCAGAAGATCTTCCACTCCCATGTATCAAACTAATTTTCTTGGTTCCTGTTATTCATTTAATAATTTTGGGCACAAAGCTATGAATTGTAAAGACAATACCAAGAACAAAAGCAACAATGAAGGCTATACAAGAAACAGTTATCCAAGAAGATCTCATGAAGCACATAATAAAAGCTACAACATATTTGTATCATTGAGTGATGTGGTAGAATGCTACAAGTGCAACAAATTTGGACATATAGATAAACATTGTAGACTCACTGTTCCTCCACGGGAAAACAAGTAGAATATTAACAATCATAAGCAAGAACCACAAAGGATATGTATAATAAAGAAAGATAAATTCAACACTGAATAATGCAAACTTTCTCTACAAGCTCAACACAGAAACATGGGTGGTATGTTGACAGTGGATGCTCAAAGCATATGACGGGTGATAAAGACATGTTTCTGACATTGAATAAGGAAAGAGATGGATCAATTTCATTTGGGAATGACAACTCAACTAGAATTATTGGAAAGGGAACATTCAAGCTCAAAGTAAGGATGCCATGAAAGAAAATGTTTTACTGCTCGAAGACATGAAACACAATATGCTAAGTGTAAGTCAAATGTGTGATCAAGGACACATAATTGTGTTTGAATCAAAGAAGTGTGAGATAATGAAAGAAAAATCAAGCAAGTTGGTGGCTACAATTGTAAGAACTCTAAGCAACATATATGTTCTAAATGAAATAGGAAAGGAAAGATGTTGCTTAGGAAAGGACGATGAAAGTTGGATCTAGAATAGAAGAATCAGTCACATAAATTTTGATAATCTTGTCAAAGTCAACAAAAAGGAAGCAGTAAGATAAATGCCAGAGATATTGAAGCCAACAAACATTCTATGCAAGCATTCTCTAGAGGAAAAATAGACCAAGAAAAATTTCAAGTGAAAGGAGTAGTCCAAAAAAAAACCATTGGAGATTGTACATACTGATCTAGTTGGACCACCAAGAATGAAGGGATTGAAAGGTGAAAAATATTTCATGCTACTGGTTGATGACTACACAAGAATGACTGCATTTTTCTTTCTAAATAAGAAGTCAGAGGCATTCGAAAAATTCAATACATACAAAGAGATCAGACAATGGAGTAGAATTTACATCAAACGAATTCATGGAATTTTGTAATGAGCATGGGATAAAGAGACAATTCTCAGTAGCCATGACACCTCAACAAAATGGAGTTATAGAAAGGAAGAACATAACAATATAGGAAATGGCCAGAACCATGTTAATGGATTCCAAGTTAACACATGTCTTTTGGGTACAAGTAGTACATACAACAGTTCACATCCAGAACAAAGGAATGCTTAGAAATAATAGTGATAAGACTCCATATGAGCTATGGAAAGGAATACCAACAAATGTTAAGAATTTCAAAGTATTCAGAAGAAAATGCTACATCAAAAGAGAAGATGGCATAATTTGGAAATTTGATTCTTGAGTTAATAAAGGAATACTAGTTGGGTACTCAAGAAAAAGGAAATAATACAAATTCTTCAATCTAAGACTCAACATAATATTAGAAATCATCAATGTGATGATTGATGAGATAGATGGACAAAATATAAGATAAATAAGAGAAGATTCAGTGGAACATGATCATGAAGAAGATTTGAAAGAAGAAGAAGTATATGAAGAATCAAATAAAGAAGAAGAGAAAACATAAACATAGCAATAATGACCATATCTTCAGGTACCTCCAAAGACACCTAATAGAGGAGTGTAGAAAAATAATCCACCAGAATAGATCATTAGAAATATATATATAGGAGTTGAAACCAGAAGAAGAATCCTCACCATAACAACAACATCTAACACTACTATCTACTATTGAGCCAAGCAATTTTGAAGAAGCCAACAAGGATGAACATTGAATCAAAGCTATGGATGAAGAATTGGATCATATCGAGAAGAATGACACATGGGAACTAGTTCTAAGGATGAATAATAAGAACGCCATTGGTACAAATTGGGTCTTCAGAAACAAGTTGAACGAGGATGGACAAGTTACCAGGAACCAAGTAAGATTGGTATGCAAAGGATACTCTCAAGTTGAATTTAATAACTTTGAAGAAACATTTTCCCTAGTTTCCAGGATGGAAACAATCATATTGATCTTATCCTATGCTTGTTCAAACAGAATCAAGGTCTATTAGATGGATGTAAAGTCAAACTTTTTAAATGGATAATTTGAAGAAGAATAAGTCTACATCGAAGAACTTGAAGGTTTCATGTTATCAGAAAAGGAAGATTACGTTTTCAAGTTAAAGAAAACATTATATGAAATCAAGTAGGCCCCCATAGCATGGTATTCAAGACTGGATAGATACCTACAACAACAAGGGATCAAGAAAGGAAATGTAGACAACAATATATACATAAAGGTAAATCAATATAGTATCCTATTAATTGAAGTTTGTGTTGATAATATTATCTTCGGAAGTGACGATGACATGATGAGTGGGAAATTTTCCAAAGACATGTAGAATGAATTCAAGATGTATTTACTTGGATAGTTGTATTTATTTTTGGATCTCCAGATATGTCAGAGAAACAAAGGTATCTTTATCTCTCAGACCAAGTATGTGAGAGAAATGTTAAAGAAGTTTGGAATGATAGATTGAAAACTAGTTAGTACTCCTATGCAGACCAATTGTAATTTAAGTAAGGATGATGATTCTAAAGATGCAGATCAAAGACAATACAGATTGATGATTGGAAATTTACTCTATGTGAAAACTTGAAGGCCGAATGTGATGCAGGCATTTGGACATGTTGCAAGGTTTCAAGCAACACCAAAGGAATCACATGTTATGGTAGTAAAGAAGATATTCAAATATCTCAAAGGTACAAAAGAGTTTGGATTATGGTATCCAAAAGAGAAGGATCTATCTCTTTTCGCCTGCATAGATGCAAATTGGATAGGTTGCATTGATGATAGAAGAAGTAAGGGTGGAGAATATTTTTACTTGAGTGAATGTCTGGTATCATGGTTAAGCAATAAACAATCATCATTATCTTTGTCTACAATAGAAGCAAAATACATTGGAGCAACAACGTGTTGTACTCAAGTTCTTTGAATGAAGTAGACCTTACAGGATATGCAAGTAAAGTGTGATGAGCCCATTTCAATACTTTGTGACAATACCAACGCCACTAGTATATCCAAGAATTCAGTGATGCATTCTAAGATGAAGCACATTCCTATCAAGTATCACTTTCTATGGGAACATGCTACAGAGAAGAACATCAAGCTAGAGTATTTTGGGAAAAAAGATCATATTGCAAATATATTCACCAAACCTATTGCAAGGGAAAATTTTGAGTATCTCTGACAAAATATTGGAACAATTTCTACCCCAGAATGATTCACACGACATGAATATTAATGGGATAGGGGGAGAGAAACACAAGTCTTGAAGAAGTTTAGGTAAATAAATTTTTTGAATTCTTTTCATATACATCATAGAGTTACATGAGGAAGCACCATAAAGAGAAAGGTAAGTAGAGACAAAAAATACTGGTAGGTATGGGGAGAAACCCCAAGAGGAGGATTACCCTTTTTCATTGATGTCAAAGGGGGAGAGATAGAGAAAGGCATGGAGACACAGAGAGAGAGAAGCATGCAAACATGGGGAGAAATGGTCACAAGGGGGATCATGGGAATAAGTATTGTCATTCCTAAGTGTTTACATCAATTCCAAAGGGGGAGATTGTTTATAGTTTGGTTTTCATTGATGTCAACCCTTGAATAAGCCTTGACGGTATGGTTTTGGTACCTAGCGTAGAATGAGGATTTTTGACATGGAGGACAATGTAAATGCAAGTAATTCCCTCATAGATGGACAATACTCCTCGTTCTGTTTCTGATGATATGTGGAACACCACATAGATCCTCATGGTTAGAGATATGTCCTTGTGAAGTTGTAAGCCCCAAAGAAGTGGTCAAGAAGCCCCTAAGTGGTTACAAGTCTTTAATGAAAGGGTAAAGTAGTTGTAATAAGAAAAATATAGAAGCCATAAATTAAGGAGGGGATTTACCTAGCACAAGTATATAAACACCTCAAGGAGTCATTCACAAGTACACTTTCACACTCATTCATTGGGTATCTATCTTGTGAACTAGTGATATTTTTCTAAGGTTGTGATGACATTTTTCTGAGGTAGAAAAGGAGGGTCGAAGGTGAAAGTATCGGGGTTGCAACAAACCCTATTTTCTGAGGTATCTGTGATTTGAATGTCATCAAGGTGTGGATGTATGTAGGTTGTAGTGGAGGAAAGCATGAATATCCATGAGATGTAGAAGATAAAGTCACATATTTGTAAAAATCTCATGAAGGGTTGAGTAAATTTTAGTACCAGGTCCCTAAAGTTTGAAGGAACTTTACAGGTCAGCATCTTAGTGTTTCAGGTCATCTACAAAGGTATTGGTATGGTTGTGAACTTGTTTTGAAGGTTAATTTTGGTCATGATATGGTGTATGCTTGATGCATACTTAGTATGGTTGGTTTGGTACTTGGATATGGCATATCTTGGGTGCTTGGATGAGTGATGATCTAAAAATGAAGAAGACTTGTATTCTTGAAAATATTTTCAAGTTTTATTTCATGTGTTAAAATGAAAATGGATCAATTTGCAACACAACTTTGATGGAAAATTACTCATTCAAGATGCATATAAACAACAACAATAAATAGTGAACAGAAAACACATAACACAACAAATGATAAAGGAGTTCACCCCTCTCTTGGGCTACATCTCTTGGTCCAGCTTCCAATGGATATTTTGTATTATTTGCTCAAAGTGCTCAAAAATGTGCTTTATAATGCTCAAAATTCCAAATAGATGGCTCCAATGGCTTCATAACGTCCAAAAACCCATAGCTGGGCTTTTTCGACACCTCGTTTGGCCAAAAATTGAAGAAGATAGGCTTCCTGGAAGTTACCCTTCAAACTTGCTGTCTCTGGATCACCAAAATGCACCCTTGTTGCCTCAACCTAGCCCCCACACGCATTTATGTGGAAAAACCAAGCACCGGGTGAAACTGCACAACCAATGTGAACTGTAGGATGGTTATGGGCGCACCTAGCCCATAACCACCAAGGCTGTGTTTGTGTGACCCATGTGACCGTGCACAAGTCCAAAAATGGGCTCCGTTTCCAAAAGAAAATGGATAATGGACAAGTGGCGGGTCATTGGTTGCATAACTGTTTGAACCACAATACAAAATGTGCATGCATATGGTGTGACCATGGGTCATATGGTAACGTTATATGCGACCAGGGGCTGGGGCTAAGCCCTAGACCGGACCCCCGCGCCAACCACATATCAACTCAAACTTAAATATATTCAAAACCATTTATATAACAAGGCTCATACGGTGGTGTTCCAGTTGGCGGCCCTTACCAAGTCTCTTCCCCTGCCCGGAGGTCGCGGGGTCGAGTCCTGCTGGTTGCAAAGATTTTAAACCATCGATCAGGTGACACATGGCGGCCTTTGATTGGGCCATGTGTCACCATACTATTAGCCACCAATATGCCATGTGTCCAATGCTCATTCGTCCACATCAACCAACCAATGAATGCCATGTGTCGTACGGTCCTACCAATTCCACTCTGCCACGTGTCGTACAGACATGCCACATCAACATCCGTACGGACTGTACAGTCAACATCCCTTTTTTTGCCTATTTGTCATTTTGAACAGAATGCGATATCTCTCTCTCCCGATGTCAGTTTGAAACTAAATGAGTTGCATTGGGTTCATGACGACGAGGCCTAAGCTCCTGTTCGATTTGAAGCGATTCCAAGCACTTTGAATTTTTGAGCAAAATTTGATCCCCTGGATCACACCTCCCCATTGGAAAGATTTTGGACCTCCAAAAGACTATTTTCAGTCTATCTAAAGATGAGGGTATAGCTCCCTCACCTTTCCAACCTCAATCCACTTATCTTTCCTTGGATTTGTACCTTTAAGACCAACTTGAAGATACTCCACATTTCCTCATTTTCAAGTTCACATTCTCCTTTCAAGGATTGTGTCTTCATGCAGTTCTATAAGATATTCTGGGGAAAAATCATCTATAGAAGGAATCTAAACATGCTCTCCTTGATCATCAATAAAAGGAGGCTCATACAATTTCAAATTCTCAACATTAACAACTGTATACATTTGCATATAAGGAGGCAAATCTAAATGGAAGGCATTGTTACCAATCTTGTCAATAATCTTAAAAGGACCATATCGAATTGGTTTCAATTTTTTACCTTCTCCTTTAAGCCTGTCCTTACTAATGTAAAGCCAAACTTCATCTCCAACTTGGAAACTGTGATCAACACGATGCTTGTCATGTCTCATTTTGTACTTGGCTTGAGTCTTTTCCAACTACTCTTGTACCATTTGATGTATCGACTGAATTTGTTCAATGAACTTTTCTGCCCTATCAATGTCATATTGACCATCAATAGCAATATCCTTCCCAAAGATAAAATCTAAAGGAGATTTGGGCAAATAGCAAAAACATGCTTGAAATGGTGACGTTTGAGTTGAAGAGTGCTTAGCTCGATTGTAAGCATGCTGAATGTAGTGTAAATGCTCATCCCAAAGTTTAGGATGCTTGCTGCAATAACCATGAAGAAGATGCACCATTGTTCTATTTACCACTTCTGTCTAACCATCAGTTTGCGGATGAAAAGCTGTGCTCTTTTTCATTTTGGTGTCCATGAGTGCCCATAAACTCGACCCAAAACTTCTAGCAAATCGAGAATCCCGATCAGAAATAATGAATTTAGGCAATCCAAAATGCACCCAAACATTTTGAAAGAACATTTGTGCTATTTTCTCAACTGTAACCTGCTTCTTACAAGGCATCAAAATACAGATTTTGCTAAATCGATCAACCACAACATAAAGATAATCATGATTTCGTTTAGACATAGGTAGACCTCCTACAAAGTCCATAGAAATACTTTCCCAAGGACGAGAAGGAATCGGAAGTGGAGTATACAAAACCAACTTTCGATTGCTAGGTTTGCTTGTGGCACATAACGAACATCCTCGAACATATCTTGAAACACTTTCATTCATTTTAGGCCAATATAAATACCTTTGCAAATTAGCCACTCTCTTGCCTACACCAAAATGACCAACAATAAGAGAAGAATGTGATTTTCTTATTATGTTGATTCTTTCACCCTGTGGAATACATAGCTTGTCAAGATGATACAAAAGATTATCATGCACATGGTAATCCAATTCCTCAACATGGTTAGAATGACACAAAGTCTCATATACTTCTTTAAAATCAGTATCTAAAGAATATTGCTTGACATAACTCTCATGCATGATAGGACTATGCTTAAGAATAACTGAAGCACTAATAATAGGCCTTGAAAGCATATCAACAACTTTGTTATAAATGCCCTTCTTATACCTGATGAAAAAGTGGAATTGTTGTAGAAAACCCATCCATCTGAAGTGCCTAGCTTGTTGTAGCTTTGTTTGTGATTGTAAGTATTGCAGTGGTTGATGATCTGTGTGGACAATGGTTTCTTTCCCCAACAAATAATGTTTCCATTTTTTCACACTTTGCACCAATGCATACAACTCCTTATCATAAGTAGGATAGTTAATCACGACACCATTAAAAGTTTTAAAATGAAAACAAATGGGCTTACCATGTTTTAGAAAGACTGCTCCCATTGCATAATTGCTTGCATCTGTTTGGATTTCAAAAGGTTGTCTTAAATTTGGAAGTGAAAGAACTGGCGCTGAACTGATCTTCTCTTTCAAAGTATCAAAATCCTTCTATTGCTTGCCTCCCCATTGGAAAAATTGCTTAACACTTGTCACTGCATGTAATGGAGTTGCAATGGAAGAAAAATTAGCAATAAACTTTTTCCAATATTGGGCTTCTCCCAAAAAACTTCTTACCTCTGTCACATTGTTGGGCTTGGGCCATTCCAATATGAATTTGACCTTGGAGGGATCAATTTTTAATTCGCCTCCACCAACAATATGCCCTAAGTAAATAAGTGAAGTC
>ML777638.1:597260-614611 GCA_009831015.1 Picea engelmannii
CCTTCTCCTCTTGTGAGTTTCAACCTTGTGAGCATCATAAAACAAAACACTTGCAAATAATCAAGTCTTCAAAAACCTATGCTCTGATACCAACTTGATCTAAAAATGAAGAAGACTTGTATTCTTGAAAATATTTGCAAGTTTTATTTCATGTATTAAAATGCAAATGGATCAATTTGCAACACAACTTTTATGGAAAATTACTCATTCAAGATGCATATAAACAACAACAATAAATAGTGAACAAAAAACACATAACATAGCAAATGATAAAGGAGTTCACCTCTCTCTTGGGCTACATCTCTTGGTCTAGCTTCCAATGGATCTTTTGTATTATTTGATCAAAGTGATCAAATTTTTTATTTACAATGCTCAAAATTCCAAATAGATGGCTCCAATGGCTTTAGAACATCCAAAAACCCCTAGCTGGGCTTTTTTGGCACCTCGTTTGGCCAAAAATTGAAGAAGATAGGCTTCCTGGAAGTTCCCCTTCAAACTTGTTGTCTCTGGATTGCCAAAATGCACCCTTGTTGCCTCAACCTATCCCCCACGTGCATTTATGTGGAAAACCCAAGCACCGGGCACAACCGCACAACCGGTGCGAACTATAGGATAGTTATGGGCGCGCCTAGCCCCTAACTGCCAAGGCGGTGGTCGTGTGACCCATGTGACCATGCACAAGTCCAAAAATGGGCTCCGTTTCCAAAAGAAAATGGATAATGGACAAGTGGTGAGTCGTTGGTTGTATAACCGTTTGAACCAAAATACAAAATGCGCACGCATACTGTGTGACCAGGGGTCATATGGTAACGTTATATGCGACCGGGGGCTAGGGCTAAGCCCCAACCCGGACCCCCGCGCTAACCACATATCAACTCAAACTTAAATATATTCAAAACCATTTACATAACAAGGCTCATACGGCGGCACGCCGGTTGGCGGCCCTTCCCAAGTCTCTTCCCCTGCCTGAAGGTCGCGGGGTCGAGTCCTGCCGGTTGAAAAGATTTTAAACCATCGACCAGGTGACACGTGGTGGCCTTTGATTGGGCCACGTGTCACCATACTTAGCCACCAAGATGCCATGTGTCCAATGCTCATTCGTCCACATTTGCCAACCAATGAATTCCACGTGTCATACGGTCCTACCAATTCCACTCTGCCACGTTTCATATGGACATGCCACATTAGCATCCGTACATACTGTACAGTCAACATCCCTTTTTTTTGCCTGTTTGTCATTTTGAACAGAACACGATATATCTCTCTCCTGATGTCCGTTTGAACCCAAACAAGTTGTGTTGGGTTCGTGACGATGAGGCCTATGCTCCCGTTCAATTTGAAGTGATTCCAAGCACTTTGAATTTTTGAGCAAAATTTGATCCCCTGGATCAAGTGAGGAGCACTCTTATATCTATTTCATCATATGACATGGTTCTTATAGTTCATATATTTGAGTTGATTATACATGGTTGAGGAATATTCATGTTGTATGGTGGCATATGCATGAGGGACATGCATTGGTTCTTTGAGATACTTCATTGGTGATATGATACAGATCTGCATATGGTTGATGGTATGGTATATGGTACAGGTTACACATGGTTGGTGCTCTAGTTCATGATTCACTATTCTTTGTTGATGTATCTTTGGTTCATGATTGATGCATGAGATAGTATGCATGTTGGTATACAATTAATGCATGGTATGGTACATGTGTTATTTGATTGATGAGAAAATACAGGTTGATGATATAGTGACAGTGACAAAGTGACAAAGATAATGGTAGAGACACAATGGTAGTGACAACAACATAGTTTATGATAGTGATAGTTGGTCTACACTTATATTTCAGGGCGACATGACGAGACAAGGATAGGTGGTTGTATCCACCTTCCAATTGGAGCTAGAGGACTCAAGGGGTTGTAGCCAGATAATTCAGGTTGTTGTAGATTCCTTCAGGTTGGGGACTCCTTCCAGTTGTAGATGGAGAATCAGGAAGTTGGTGCTTCCAATGAATGTATTCTTTTTATATATAAGAAAACCATTCCATGGTTTTCTCCCATTTGGGTTTCCACGTAAATTCTAGTGTACTGTGTATATATTGTGATGTGATGTTGTTTATGATGATACTGCTAATAATATATTGAATGCTAATGATAAACTGTTGAATATTGTTGAAGAATATACTAAGGTTAAAAGTACTAAAATTGATCATTTATGATTCACCCCCCCTCTTAGTAATCCAACACCTATTTTGTATAAATGGAGATCTTGGATTTATTTGAAAGGGTCATTTTCTTTTCTATGTGAGATATATTCTATGTGAGTAAGGAGGCTATAGTTAGCTAAAAATTTTATACTCTTTTGAGGTTGTCAATGGTTGTAGACTATTCTCACCATTCACAATCTTTCTTAGTGCTTGTAGGAATATATGTTATGTCTTATGGAATTTCTCTTTCTCACTATGTATATGCTTACTTATCATATGATTTTCTAACATTTTGGGTGTAAATATTGATGATGTGTTGGTTATCTTAGATCCTCAGAGTAAGCTTTGGGTTTTGTGTAGATGATATATGGTTGACTATTCTCCTTACTCTTTGTGCTTCTCCCCTTGCTTCATGACCAACATTTATATGTAAAACAAGTGTTCTCTCAACGATGTGTAGGCTATCCTCAATTATTAGAGTATGCCTTGAGGTTTGGTATCAAAAGTAGTTGGTGGAATACTCTCCCTACTCTCTATACCATTCTTTTCTTTACTGTCAAATTGGTTCTTTGTTTAACTCCCATGATATTAGATTAGGTTGCATTATAATTGAAATTTTCATTACATAGTAGATGAATTTCATTTATTTCATTATAAAAGAACCAAAATGGTGGATTGAGCCATAACTGGAAAAGCATCAAGAACCAATGGTATTCGAGTTTTATTCAAAGGGTTCACCATTTTCAATAGAGGAAGTTATAATTGGGCCCTTTAATTGGTGGAATTTGTGATTTTAAAAAGGGGAAATTTTCCCACTTCAATAGGATCATATCCCCATTCTTTTGCAAATCATGAGAGATGAAAATAAAGCTCCTAGGACTTTCAAGTTTAACACTCAATGTATGGAGAATGATAATTTTGAGAGTCTAGTTGTAAAAAACTAGAAAATTTATGATTGTACAAATGGAAATTTAGTGGTGTTCCAGTTTGTAGAGAGTATAAAAATAGTAAAAAAGGTGATAACATACCGAGCAAAACAAAATTATCAAAATTTCGAGCAAAACAAAATTATCAAAATTTCCAAAAAGAGCTACTTGAAGTTGAGGCCTAACTAGCTTAGTTACTTAATAAAATGCTAGGAGGTATCTTTTTGGAGGAAAAAAAGAAGCATTTAAAATCTCTTTAAGAGAATAATGGGAAGAAGAATAGTGAATAATGAAAAGTAGGGAAATATGGTTAGCAGAGGGGGATGAGAACACTAAATTCTTTTAGAACTATGTTAAACATAGGAAACATAAAAATATCATATGGGAGATGAAGAAATAGGATGGATCCTAAGTCATAAGGTTCCAAGATATTGTATAACTTGGTTTAAAACATTTTCAAATGATCTAACAAGAGACCTTAAATACAAGCATAACAAAAATCACTAAAATGGCTTCATATTTTCATAAGTTATTTTATCAAGAGAATAATGAAAACATGTTTGTAGAAGTGAAAAAGAATGAAATAAAAGCACTATAATAATTTCAGAGGTAAAAAGGTCCATGATCAAAGGGATGGACAATGGAATTTTACTTGATTTTTTATGAAATTCTAAAAGGTGATTTACCGAGGGTAGTGGAGGAATCAAGAAACTTTGAGAAAGTCCTTGGATCTATTTATATTTTTTATCCCAAAGAAGTGTTTAAGGATTATAATCCTATATCCTTATGCAACTCAATCTACAAATTAATAGCAAATAATAGCCAACATATTAAATAAGGTATTCTTAGAATCCATTTCACAAGAACAATTTGGCTTTTACATAAGAGTCAAATGCATGATGTAGTATGAGTGTCTTAGGAAGGTCTACATTCCATAAAGACCAAAAGCATGCAATCTATGGTTCTTAGTTAAACATGCAATCTATGGTTCTTAGTTATATTTTTCTAAGGATTATGACAAAGTAAATTGTCTTTATATCATATTAATGTTAATCCATATACAAATGAATCTTCATATGGTTAACTGGATAATGGACTACTTATTTTCAATTTCATTTTCTCTTATAATGCATGGATCAACTTCCATATTCTTTACTCCTACACTAGGTTTAAGGTAGGGATTTCCTATGTTCCCTATCTTTTCCTTTTGGTAACCGAGGGACTAAGAAGGGACATTATAGAGCTTAAAAGGGAAGGATCTATAAGAGGAATTAAATAGGAAGTATTTAATTTTGTCACATTTTCTATTTGTGGATGATGTAATATTATTTTTTATTGGTACTGTGTGGGAAGTAGAGAAGTACAAGGATATTCAAGATTTATATTGTAGGGGAACATGGATGGAAGTAAATTTTGAGAAATCAAGTATTATATCCAATGGGATAGAAGAAAAACAAGAGAGAATAATCCTTTAAATCCTTCCCTTTATTTTCTCTTCCTGTGATGATGGAGTGAAGTGTTTGGATTTTTGGTTAAAACCCAATGATTATAGGTATAAAGACTAAAACTATTTATATGATAAAATATTAAAAACAAGTCTCTAATTGATGCTCTAGGTGACTTTCAAGAGGCAAAAGGTTGACCCTGGTAAAATTTGTCTTAAAACAATTCATGTAAATATTATCACTCACTATCTTACATTCCAATAGGAATGGGTGGAAAAATTAGGAATAAATATTGTAGCTTCTTATGGATGGAAAAAGCAAGAATGGGAAAAAGAGAAAGGGAAGGTATCCCATTGGTAACATGGAATAAGATAGAAAATCCAAAGGAAGTGGGGGGTTGGGGTCCAAAGAATGTTCACTACTTTGGTTAAGCTCTGGTAGCTAAAAATTTGAAGACTGTAAAATTCAAAGGTTCATGGAAACAAGTGATGTTGAAAAAGAATATTGAGCATGTTTCTCTCGAGAGATAGCTCCGATGAAATAATTTCCTATAGTGGGGAGATGGTTGGGATGGAGGGATGGAAAGGTGTTGACCCATGGGCGGGTTGTGCCGAACTCTATAAATTGCTAGAGATTTGATTAATTCTTTGAACCTTGAGGATATCATTATTAGGCAAATGCAACAGATCCATAGAGTGCTACCATTTGGAATTAAGGATGGAAAGGAGGAATTCAGTTGTGGCTCTAGAAAGAGGAAGGTGAATGCTGATTTTTTTTGTTCATGGATTACATATTTATATAATAACATGAGAAGTAGATCATGAATTATTTTGGTAAAAAAAACATTCTAGGAGATATATTTCTCATTCAGGTTACAAGATAGTTTTGTGGAAGAGGAAGAAGGGGAATAAAAATGGTGGTGGAAGGCTATTTGGAAGTTAAAGGCTCTAGGGTGAAGATAATGATGTCTTTGTCTTAGCACTAGCCAACAAATATATGACGATGAAACAATAAATGGTAAGGTAACAATGTAGAAATTGGTTTGGATTATTGATTTAAGGAAAAATTAGTGAAAGAACACAAGGCTCTAACATCTATAATATTATGGGATTTATGGTTAGCCAAGAAATGGATATAATGTTGCTTGCATAATTATTCTTTGAGATCATATATGATTATGAAGGGGTTTGGAAGCTAAGGACAGAAAAATCCTCAAGGATGGTAATAATTCAAATCCATTTGAAGGAACACCACACTATTATTTTCTAATAAAGTAATTTTGGCTCAAGGAATGAATAAATGTATAGAATTGATTTCCCTCACCTACTATTGTATTTTAATTTTACTTAAAATAATAAATATATAATATTTTATCTAAACACAAACAAAATATAGTATACGAATTATTAAATGAAAAAATTAAAAATAACATGGCATAAATATAGTTAGGTTCTTTCCATAGCCACAAACTCTAAAATAAAATTCTCATAAAACCTTCCCATGGATATTTTATCAAACATGATAGATAAAACATGTTCTATGCTTGTTACACATATAAAAGTAAGGGGATTTTAGCATGTGATGTGAACGATCTACATAGATTCATCTTAACCCTATATCTTTCAAGTGTCGAGAGGGATCAAATCTCTCAAGGTGAAAACCTTTTTTAGATTGAAAAACTCGAGGAAAGGTTAAATGTTTGCACCTCGAGAGATTTGATCCCTCTCGGCACTTGATAGATCCGGGGTTAAGATAGATATATGTTGGTTCCAGTTGTGGGGGGTCACACAAAATTTATATCAACATCAATTTGTATATCTATATGTCGAAGATATACAATCTTTCTTTCCATTCTTTCTTTGATATACAATAGTGATCAATCTCAATCTTTCTTCTTTTGATTTTCTCTTATTCTAGGTTGAACACATCTTTTACATTTTATATATCTTAATGTTATAATTGTTTTAATGTGAAAATACTAATTGAAATTTGTTCTCACTATTGATAAATTCATTTCACTTGATGATTAACTGTATCTCACACTTCAATTCAATATAGAGGATTAATTTCCTTTATATCATTTCACTCATATTGATATCATCAAATTCCGATGAAAAATGTCAAAACGTAGAAGTTTAGACAAATTTTTTTATTAGTATTATCATTGAAATCAATGCACATTATTGTTTTATGTTATATCAATATCACTAAAATCAATGCACCGTATTGTTTTATGTTGTATCATTGTAAAAATAAATACAACTGTTGATTAAGGTTGGTTGTCATTGATGTAAACCCTTGAAGAAATCCCCACAACACAAAGGTTTGGGTAATGGACCCAAGATTGTTTGATGTAAAGATGACTCATTATTTTCTTGTCATGGTTGATAAGAAGTAAATATGGATGAACTCCAAAGTGGTCCCCTTATGGTGAAATCCCTCACGGGAAGACGCTTTGCGGAGTAAGAGAACCAATGCTTAATTGTGGAATAATGAGAAGAAGGACAATGAATTTGTCAGGTAAACTATCCTAGATGGATATTTCTTGTCATTCCATTTCCGATGGTATGTGGAATGTCACATAACTCCTCACGGTTAGAGAGTTATGGCCATGAGAAGTTGGAGACCCTAGGTTTGGGTAATGGACCCAAGTTTGTTTGATGAATAACATTATGAGTTATGATATACTTTTAGATAATACTATTCTATATGGATATTACATTTCATTCCATTTTTGGTGGTATGTGGAACGTCACATAACTCCTCACGGTTTGAGAGTTATGGCCTTACGAAGTTGGAGGACCCTCATATGTCATCTAGAAGCCCCAAAAGGTCAATGAAGTCAAAGTGGTTTAAGAGATTTTAAAAGGTAAATAATAAAGTGAAGTAATGAGTTTATTATAATTCAAAGTTAATACAAAATAAATTATTTCAATAATAAATTTAATGGAGAAATTAGAAGTGGGTTAACCCTAAAATAAGGAAAGTGGGGCCAAGTGACCTAGAAGATGTTTTTTAAGGAAGCTACTTGGAGAGTATAAATAAGAGGCAAGGCTCTCTCATTTTAATCACACTTGAGAATATTAAATACCTATAGGTGTATGAGGTAACCAAAGGATATATAAGCCGAAATTCTGAGGAAAATGAAGAAAACAAGGCCGAAATGAAAGGAAGGATAAATTCTTTTGATGGTGCTTTCTAAGGTATGTTATTTACAGGTCATCTCACCATTTTGGCTATAACTTTTTTCTATAATGATTCAGATCGTGAAATTTCTATGCCATTGAGAAAACATATCCAAGTATTTGTGGTGAAAAATTCATCTTGTGGGTCATTGTATTTTGGGAGTTACACTCCGTGGAAAATAGGGTTTGTGGCTAGTCCTGAAACTAGTAAAAAACAATTGTTTCGGGTAAAAAAGTCATAAATTATTCATAAAATATCCAAATTCAGTGAAACCAAATGTGTTGGTTAGGGTATAGTATTTAGTATGCTTTGTAACAGTTTTTTACCATTTCAAAAAATATTCAGTGCGGGGCACTCTCTACAAGGTCACTCTCTAGAATAAGCCAAAATTCAACAAGGTATGCCATTTTTTCTATAACTCCTTTTCTGAGAAGTTCCAAATAGTGACACCTGGAGGAATTGCATAAAACACACTGAAGAACATTGTATAGAAGTTTGACATCTTTATACATTACAGGTACAAAGTTATGATTACTTCAAGTTAGGGTTGTTGACTAATCCAAAACTAGGCATGTGAGACTAAAGAAAAGTTTGATGAAAATGCTAGTTTCTTATTGTTGAAGTTAAGGAAGGTTTGCAGGAATGTGATCATATACACCCGGTCTATTATAGAGCTACAAATCAGATTTGGATGATGAAATTGATGAGATCTTTTGGTTGAGGTACATGTTGAGTACATGATTGAGACAAGTAGTTGATGAGTTGGCACATACATGAAGTGTATAGTTGATGATGTTGGTACATATTGATGAGTCATAGTTGATGAGTAGTTAACACATGATTTATACATACTTGATACATGGTTGGATGCACTTGTTTATGGTACAAGTTGATTATAGGTTATTTGGTACAGGTTGGTGCATGGTTGATGCACTTGTTTATGGTATAGGTTGATTACAGGTTGAGGTACAGGTTGATGCATGGTTGATGCATGGTTCGTATTTATTGGTATAGGTTTACAACAATATATATCACTGTGATAGGTTGGCAGTGGTTCCATCATTCTAATTCTACTTTAGGGTGGTAGGACGGGGCAAGGACAGGTGGTTGTAGCCACCTTCCGGTTGTAGCCAGAGAACATATGGGGTTGTAACCTCCTTCTTGTTGTAGCTAGAGAATTGGGGAGTTGGAGCTTCCCTCTGGTTGTAGCCTGAGAAACTAAGGGGTTCGAGCCTCCTTCCAGTTGCAGTTGGAAAACAAAGGAAGTTGGTGCTTCCAATGAATGTAATTCTTCAAGACATATAAGAAAAAGCATTTTGTGGTTTTCTCCCAATTTGGGTTTCCACGTAAAACACTGGTGTACTCTGTATGTGTGTGTTTGTTCATTTGTTCATTGCTTATTTACTCTGCAGTTATTGGATGATAATGCTTCACTGATATAACACTTGGATTATATGTTTAAAAAGGATTAAATTGCTCTATTACTATTTCACCCCCCCCTCTCAGTAATCCAACAATTGGTATCAGAGCCGTTTCCTTAAGTAAATAGTTTAACCACTGGAAGGAGATCAAGGATTATTATGAGAATGGAGTACTAATGTTTAATGGTCATAATGGTTTTAAGTATGAGATGTGGAGCATAAGGATGAAAGTATTTTTACATGCATAGGGACATTATATTTGGATATCAGTTGTTACAGGATATGATAGTTCGAAAAGGGAAAAGACTGCAGCCAAGAAGGAATTGAGGAAGAATAAAAAAATAACAATGGATTTCATTTGGGAAGGATTACCTAATCCGGTAAGAGAAAAGGTTGATAAATGTTCATCAGCAAAAGAACTTTGGGATAAGTTACATGACATATATTCTTCACCCATCACAGATCCAGAAAATGTCAAAGAAGATGCAGATACAAATCAAGAAGAATTATGTTCACCATGTCAAGAAGATTCAGAAGATGAAGAGTACATAATCACCAGAGGTATGTTGTTTTGTGTTAATTGTGAAAAACATGGACATCTTGAAATAGAATGCCATGAAGGAAATGAGACAGGGAAAATAATTGAAAAGGAAGAAAATTATGAAGATGAATTGATTAGTTCTTTAGATGAACTAAGAGAAGAAAACAATTCACTCAATAAAGAATTGACGAAACAAAAGGAAATTGTTCACATTTTTTAAAAAGCCCAATAGGTCATCATGAACTTAAGAACTCAGCTAGAAGAAGCCAGAAAGATCAAAGAAAATCTTGAATATCAAAAGAAGTGTTTGGAAACCAACATAGCAACACAAAAGGAAGAAGCAAAAATGAGAGAGAAGATATTGACAGATCATCTTAAGGAAATAAATAACGATCTAAACTAGATTGAGGTAGAGTTTGGTCAAGAAGAGAAAGGACTTGAAGAAGAAATAATCACATTAAAAATTCATCTCGAAGAAGCGAAAATAATAGAAGAAGTCATGAAGTCTCAGATAATGAAGAAAGAAGAAGATGTTGAGAAGCCTAAAGAAGAAGTTGTCACATTGAGAAGTAAAATTTCCAAGCTCAACACGAATGTTGAAGAGACAAAAACATCCACAACTGTTATAGAGAATGAAGAGAAGAAATCTAGGTTGCTAGAAAAGAAGAATGAAGAAAATAGAAATAGTTATGCAGAAGTACTCAAAGGAAGGAATCATGGTCAACTAGAATCTAAGAAAACTATTAAAGATACATCATCAAGGGGACCATCCATGTTCAAGACACAAAGAAGCTTCAATCATGATCATGATCATTCAAGACAAAAATTCATAAGGACTACGCCACAAAGAAGATCATTCACTCCCAAGTATGCAAATTTATTTTATGGTCATTGTTTTTATTGTACTAACTTTGGACATAAGGTTGCATATTGCAGGGATTATAAAAGAAATGTTCAAGCAAGAAGTGCCTATGTGGCCGCACATAACATTGAGTGTTACAAATGTCATAACTATGGACACATAGCCAGTGATTGTAGAAGCATGAACGATACTTCCATGAAAGAGAATGCTGATATCAGATATAAGAAAGTATGGATAAGAAAACAAGAAGAACATGTGAACAAAGACCAGGTGCCGGAGATCGCAAGATTGCTAATAAAACGAGATGAAGAAAATTCTACAGAGAAAAAAAAAATGTCAGATACAAAAAGGTTTGGAAAATAACTAAAATAAAGGAAGGGCAAGTAAATAAGGAACAAGTTTAAGAGATTCTACTTTCAGGCATTGCAGTGAAAGATGAATCCACAGACAGAAAGAAAGAAGTCAGATCTAAGAGAGATAATGAATCTACCCATGAAGATGATGATGAATCTACCGATGAAGATGATGATGAATACACATCAGAGCAGGAATTGTTCTAAGCCATACGACTTAGAGTAATATGAATACACTATAACACTTGCTCGCTCTCCCAAGTAGCTTCCTCTACTGGAATCCCTCTCCATCTGATCAAACACTCTCTGATGACCAGGCTCCTCAGTTTTCTCTCCCGAAACTCCAAAACCTCCTCCGAAACTAACTCCAACGGTCCCTCCTCGTTCAATGGGGGAAGCTCCTCTGATGTGATAATGAATTGTCCCACTGCCTTTTTGAGGCAAGACATGTGGAACACGTTATGAATCTTACTCCCCTCTGGAAGCTCTAGCTCGTAAGAAACCTTGCCTACTCGGCACATGATTCTGTAAGGACCATAAAATCTGGGCTTGAGCTTCTCAGCCCCACTCTTCTTCAGAGATGATTGTTTGTATGGTTGGAGTCTCAAGAAAACCAAATCTCCAACCTCAAAGCTGTGCTCTATCCGGTGCCTGTATGCACTTATCTTCTATCGGTTTTGTGTCGTCTGCAGGTTCTCTTTCAACAACTTGAGAATCTATTGACTCTCTATTATCCAATCCTTGGCCTTGGGAGATCTGCTCTCCTCGAATACCAAGTCTACCAAAGTGGGAGCATCATATCTGTACAATTATCGGAAGGGTGTCATACCAATGGACATGTGGAAGGTGGTGTTGTAGCAATGTTCTCCTAAATGTAATCACTTTACCCACGTTCTCTGTTGTCCTCCTACATAGTTCCTCAAATACCCTTCAACCCACTTGTTGAAAATATCGGTCTGCCCATCTGTCTGAGGGTGATAGCTGGTGCTAGGTGTCAACTCTGTCCCCACCAATCGAAACAACTCTCTCCAAAATGTCCCTATGAACCGATTGTCCCTGTCACTAACGATGTTCTTCGACAACCCATGAAGTCTGAAGACCTCCCTAAATAAAAGATCGGCTACCTGAACTGCGCTATACTCTGTCGGTATGGCGTATAAGTGAGAAAACTTGGTCAATTTTTCAACCACTACATAGATACAGTCCTTACCCTGGACCTTGGGTAGACCTGTGATGAAGTCCATAGATATACTCTCCCATTTCTGCTCTGGAATGGGGAGTGGCTGAAGTAGCCCTGCTGGAAGAGCATGATCTGACTTGTTTTGCTGGCAAGTCACACACTCACTGACGTGTCTCATAACATATTGTTTGAGGCCCTTCCATGAGAACCTCTCTTTGATCTGTTTGTAGGTTTTGAAAAAACCCTGATGGCCTGCTAGTGGTGAACCATGAACTGCGGTGAGGATCTTCTTCTTAAGCCCTGAATCTGGCACCAAGTAGACTCTATCCTTGTAAAATATGACATCATCAATGACCCTATACCGGTCATCCTGTATATGCCCATCCATCACCTCATAAGCGAACTTGTTCTTGGAATATTCAACTAACAAGTGGGATTTCCAATCTGTTGAAATCTCCATCAAAGAACATGCCGCAAGTCTCCTCAATAGTGCATCGGACACAATGTTCTTCTTCCCCTTGACATACTCTATTTCAAAGTCAAATTCCTGTACCTTCATCACCCATTTCTGTTGGCGCTCACTAAGGTCCTTCTACTCAAGGAAATACTTCAAACTGTTGTGATCGATCTTGACCACGAATTTTCTACCCACCAAATATTGTCTGAACTTGGTCAAGGCATGCATGATTGCCAACATTTCCTTGTCATAAATGGAGTACAAACTCTCAAGTTGACTAAGATTCTGACTCTTGAATACAATGGGGTGTCCTCCTTGCAACAAAACTGCACCGATCCCTTCGCCGGATGTGTCACACTCTAGTACAAATGGCAAAGTGAAGTCTAGTAGTGCCAACACTAGACAAGTGCCCATGACTTCCTTCATGTGATCAAAATCTTCCTATGATTTCTCGGTCCGTATGAAGGCCCCATGCTTGGTAAGATCTGTCAGTGGTGCTCCAAGTTGATAAAAACCCCGGACGAACCGCCTGTAATAGCCACACAGCTCGAAGAAGCTCCTCAATTTTGTCACGTTCTTGGGCGTCGGCCAATCCAGAATGGCCTTGATCTTCTCTTGGTGCACCTATACCCCATGTGCACTGATGATGTGGCCTAAGTAAAGCAACTCTGTCATACCGAACTCCCACTTGGACTCTTTGGCATATAATGACTGTGCCTCCATGATGCTCAATACCTCATCCAGGTGCCTCATATTCTCTTGCCATGATCGGCTATAGATCAATATGTCGTCAAAGAAAACCAAGATTGATTTCCTTAACTGATCCTTGAATATATGGTTCATGCAAGACTGGTAGTTGGTAGTGATTTTTCCCAAGGTAATCATCCACTGAACTCCTAACACCACATCTATGTCCGATAGGTCAACCACATAAAATATGTCTCTCAATGTGTAGTTGCCTAACTTCATCTCTAAGTTTGGAACTCTGTCTAGACACTCCACTATGTGGTCATCTGCTACCGCAACATCAAACCCCTCAAACTCCTCTGTCTAAAGTTCCTGTCTCGATACTAGTGAAGCGTTGATGAAGTTGTGGGTGGCCCCACCATCTATCAGGGCGATTTCCCATTTCCCTTGAATAATCCCTCTGATACAGAGGGTATCATACCTGGGAACACTAGAAAGGGTCACTATGACACCTCCCTTTGCTGGTTTCCTCCTATTAGCCTGTTATGGTAGTTGTGGGACTACTGGAGGATGGTCTCCTACTGGTGTCGATGGTCTACGGGGAGGCTGCTCCTTTGCTGGTGCTGACTCCTCCTCTGAACTAGTGGATCCACTGTCTTTCTCCTCCTCCTCACTATCCACGCTATCTGCTGCTACCTCAATATAATGAATCTCTCCCTTGCCCATGCACCTGTGGCCTAGGACCCAAGGATCTCTGCAGCTAAAGCAAAGCTTCTTCCTCATAAGCTCTCGCCTAGTCTCATCATCCAACTTCTCCTTGCCCTTCCATTCTCTCTGGAATGGCTTCCTGTCTTGATTCCTCTGGGGCACAAATGGTTTGGAGAAATCTTTAGTCTTTGGCATTGAGTCTGCCAGATCTCGAGTGCGAAGGATGACATCCTGCAAAGTGGGAGGCATGTATGCCTTCACCCATCCTCTCAAAGGCTCTGTGAGTCCTTCTGTGAATATCATGATCAACCTAGGCTCTGATATATTTGTCACTGCCATGGCTACCTGCTGAAACTCTGTGATGAATACTTTTTCTATGCTAGTTTGTCTCAACTGGGCTAGATCCCTGGAGTGTATCTCGGGATCCTTCCTGTCAAACCTGTCCATGAGCCTATCTGTAAACTCCCTATAGGAGGTGATGCGACTGTGACCCAATGTCACCAGTCCATGATACCACCACTCGTGTGCCTCACCCTTCAAGTTTAAGGTCGTGAAACTGATGGCCTCTGTCTTGGTCATCTGGTTGAGCTTGTAATACATGTCTAGCTTTTGTACCCAAGATCTGACAGTGTATTTGGATGATCCATCGAAATAAGGGATGGTGAGTTTCCCAACTTTTCAGATAAAATCGAGGTTATGCCCCTACTGTTGTTGTGGTGCTCCCCTCTGTGACTCTTTGGGGCGGTTCCTGAGTTTGAGTCCACAGTACTCGACTAGGGTCATGTCCTGATGGAAGTCATGGCCCAATGCTATGTACTCCCTCCTATACTCTGCAATGTCGTCAGCATGAGTGGGTGGCCTCTGTGTTATCGGTGGCGATGCTACTACCGGGGGTTCCCTCTGGAAACTGAGAAATAAGGGTATGGGAATCCTACTCGCAGAGGTGTATGTGTGAGAGGGTGATTGGGGTCTACTTCTTGCTCCCGAGTTCCCCTGTGTTTCATGCAGGACTTGTGTATCTGGGGTGCCCACTCTAGCCAATCTATCAACCACTTGTGCCAAGGACTGAGACATGGTTCGTTGACTAGCTAACATATCATTGATAACCTACATGAAAGTTGCCTTTGGATCTACGGGGGCCTTGCCACTTCCTTCTGGTTGCTCATATATGTCTCCTAGCATCCTCTCTGCCTTGCGCTCAGCCTCATGCTCTGCCCTTCTCTCTGCTTCTCTGTGTGCCTCTTCCTCTTCCTCTGAGCTAGGAAGGAAAGGGGGAAAATCAAGCCTATGCCTTCTTTCTTGATGCCTGTTGTAAGTGACATGTTTGTCACCTACATGTTCACACCCTTATGGGTCTTCTGCTGCACTCATTGTCTTTAGTCACAGGCTGGCAGGACTAAAGATTTGATACCACTGTAATGTTCCTGACTTGGCTAGTCTAGGAAATGTTACTAATGTGTGTAGGAAATGTTGCTAATGTGTGTGTAGGATCAAAGGTTTACAACATATAAATGATCATACAAATAATAAACGCAACAAAGGACTGCAAAGTTTGTATTATGATATCTCTGTGGATTACAAAATGGTCGAATGCGGCTGAATAAACTGACAATACTCTACTAGATCAACAGACAAAGGATCTTAAACAGAATACAAATAAGAAACTGCGGCTGAATAAAATAACAACACTCAGCTAGATCAAAAGACAAAAGGATCTTAGCCGGAATACAAATAAGAAACTAAAAGATAATACCCGGAATATGGGAGCACTGCGGAATCAATGAAGAATGATGGAAGACCTGGATGATTTTCCCGGTGACTAGGGTGTGTCTTTCAACACCGAAATCAACCAACTGGTGTCTTCCTCCTGGAATACACTGAACTATCTCTTCTGAGATGTGCCTCTTCTCCTCGATGACAAGTCATAATCTGCATAATGATGAATTAGGTCGCTGACCCTTCCTTTATAGCTTTCCAAAACCCTTAATCATGTTGCAACCCTAATTCACTGTTGACTTCCAAAACCCTAAATCACTGTTGAAACCCTAATTCACTGTTGACTTCTATTTTTAGCTCATAATGACTTAAAAACGCTTTTAACCCTTTTTAGCTCAATGTCACTTTCCAAATATAACACCTGTGATTGGAGTGACCTCTAGTAACCCTGTTTACCTCTCTTTGCCCTCGCTATAGTCTAACGGGGCGATTTAGACCATTAAGCCTCCTCTGTGGAGCTCCTATTTGGAAAGGGACATTACATAAATCAATGCATATTTTTTTGCATTAAATCAATGCAACTAATTGTTCTAAATCATAGAGCACAACTAAGATAGTTCCCTTAAAACTAGGATAAATAGTTCACATAATATTTAATGTTATTGTTTTGAGTGCATAATTTTTTTGAGTCATATTTTTCACATTTTATATGTCTTAATATTATAATTGTTTCAATGTGCAAATAATAATAGATAAATCACATGTAACCAAACAAAGTGCATGACTTCAACTTATAATATCTATTTTTGAAATTATAATATTCTTTTAGGAGGGACAATTTTTCATAGAGTTGTCACTAAAACCAATGCACCCTATTGTTTTATGTTAGATCATTATCAGTGAAATCAATGCACCCTATTGTTTTATGTTATATCATTCTTAAAATGAATGATATAACATCACTTAAATGGATGCATATTTTTTTGCAATAAATCAATGCAACTAATTTTTCTAAATAAAGAACATAATTAAGATATGCAACTAACAAAGTAAATGATTTCAAAGTAAAACTTGAAATTATATTATTTTTTAATGTGCAAATACTAATATATAAATCACACATAATCAAAGAAAGTACATGACTTCAACTTATAATATGTAACGAACCGCCTCGTTACGACAACCATTCTAGTGATAGGTGCAAATTTTTTTTTTTTTTTTTTAAGTGTGTGTGTGCGCATATACGAGTAAACAACCAGGATGAACATCAGAACATGACCAAGACGCATGATACGTAACCACATGCCTAAACGAAGATCACACGACAAGTGAACTGACTGCTAAAATACGACTGACCGCCCGCCCGTCCTACCCTGCAAGGTTAGGACCTCCAAGACACAGAGTCAACGCTCAAGCCCGGTTTCCCATCGTCTTTAACCATTTAAGGTCTCAGGGCTGGCGACTGTTCTGATGAACATGGAGGTGTCTACGTCCCACCCGACGCAACACACTAAGCCACTAACTGAATAAAATCAAGCGCGACATGAAAGAGAAGTACGATACGCCCCTTACGGAAGGCGTGCGTCCAGGACTCAGGCAAGGAACACCCAAGTTCAACTTTATCTAAAAGAACCACCACAAAACGGGAATGACCTTCCCA
>ML777638.1:617894-629418 GCA_009831015.1 Picea engelmannii
AGTACTGTCAAGGACTCTTCGTCATCGTTCCTTTCTGCCTCGTCCACCTTTTCTTTCAATTTTTCAAAGATATTACTGCAAGCCAAGCCCATCCATAATCAATAGTTTCACATATGTCTGGAATTAATTTGGACTGCACAGATATCCAATGGAGAATGATCGAAATCCAAAGTTTTCGAATCTTACATGTCGAGTTCGAGGACGGATTTGAGACTTTTGTAACAGTCGTATAGCTTGTCATACTCACGAACAGCCTCAATGAAACTGTAAACAAAACATTGAAACAGCAAAATATAACAAGGAAAGATATATTTGAATAGAGAATCGGTATTTTCATGGCACAAAAGCAGGCAGGCAGGCAAGCAGCTTACTTTTTGAAAGAATCTTGCTGGCCAGCCAATTCGCCATGAACATGTTCAAGACTTGCAGCATTAATATTCTCAGGATCAGAGGAACCAGTTGGGTCATTCCCCGTTTGAACGTCCTGGGCGGCCTCTGTTACAGCAAGGAATTCATCATCGGTAGGGTTGCCCTCCGCATCAAGGGCATCCGATCCGCTGTACTGACCTAATTCTAATTCTAATTCTGCAACCTGTTGGACTTCCTTCGTTGGGGACACTGCGTAGTCCTTGCTGGCATCGACTGAAGGTGCATCGCTAGCAGGAGAAGCCTCAACGACCCACGAGGTCTCTGTACTGGGCGAACCCTCGCTTTCGATACGGTGGATCTCATCGTTTTCACTATCGTTATTTCTCTGCTCTTCGTCCATCTCTGCGTGATGAGCACCTGACATTCTCTCACAGTTGGGTTCTAGTTCAGTTTCAATCCGTAATGGCTCTCCCTTGATATATATTTCACTTTCTCATCTTTGGAAGTTTCGTTTCCTTTGCCTGGAATCTCTTCGTTTTCCTTTCGTTCTTCCGTTTGTGTACCGCCATCATTGTGGATATTACTTTCGATTCAACTTCCTCTTCCGTCGCCCAGATGAAACTTCTGATGAGACTGGTATAGGAGATGCCAAGTGCATGAATCTTGTAAGCGTTTAAGATGCTTAAATATTTTTTTTGAATTTAATTGAAGCATTTTCATTTGTAGAAAGTTTTGTACATAGAGTAGTAAATACATAGTATGGGGAGATGTTGTCGCGTGGTGTTAGATTAGATAAAGTTAGATGTTGTCATAAAGTTTGCAGAAAGTTTTGTACATAGAGTATATTGAAATATAAACTGTTTTTTTACAAAAAAATATCAGTCCAAAGATCCCAATACATCCGAGAGGATTATCAAAATGCCAAAAGGAATCATCCCATCACTAGTATACATGTCGACAAATCTCAGTCCCAATACATCCAAGAGGATTACCAAAATGTCAAAAGGAATCATCCCATCACTAGTATACATGTCGATAAATCTCAACCCCAACTAAGATCTCCAAATACAAGGATTATAACAACAAAAAAACTCCTATCAAATCGCCCAATGAAAAAGGTCTCCAATAGTGCCCCCTGCTAAACTCCCAACAGCAAGAAACATATGCATACTTTCAGATCTAGAAAAGGTCTAGAAATAAATGAGGACCTTCATGGTCCCCTACACATTGAAAGTATTCAATTTTCCGAGGGACTTTTAGCAGCGCCTGTTTTGATAGCTTGTCCGCTTTAGAATTATCTTCTCGATAAACATGCTAGAAGGTACCATTATGAAAGAGCTTTATAAGATCAATAAGTCTGCTCTTCTAGCACTCTAGAGTAATCACCTAGAGGCGACCCTTTCCCCACAACCAGTCAATGACGATCTTAGAGTCCCCCTGTACAAAAAGCTCCAAGATAGCAAACCGAGAAGCCAAAGTCAGAAGTGCCCACACTCCCAACATCTCCGCTCTGGTGTTTGTCCCGAGACCACAGTTAATGGTCCATTTGAAAATTCTATGTTCATTAATCCTTAAAACCCCATCAACTCCATTTCTTTTTCCAGACACATCTGCTGCCCCATCAAACCAACCAACCGAGCCCTCCACCACAGCCCGCAATGTCACTCTCCTTATAGTCTTTGGTTTGATTGGTAACTTGTAATCGGCCATGAATAGTAAGGACAAAAAATCCACCTTATGCACCGATGGTAACCCATTCTCGAAGATAGCAAGGTTCCTCTCGATCCAAATATTCTAGCATATACAAATCGAAAGAGTGAGGTAGTCTAAAAAAAAAATCTCCAGTTTTTAAAACGTTCAGAAATGGAATTTCTAGTCCATGCCCCTAGAAATTTTAAGGATGATTTAATTTTTTCCCAAACAACACATGTGAAAGGACATTCTGTTATCACTCTAGGAAACTCTCCTAGGTTGTATCTCAAAGATGCCTGGTAACTTAATTGTTCTTGTAATGATTCACTCAATAATGGGTGTGGGGTTGGATCAAGATGAATATCTAACTAACTGGACTGTGTATTCAAGACTGTCTAGGGATATCAAACAATACAAGGCTCTCAAGAGGTGCAATCAGACATGTTGTGTATCAAATAGAACATAAACTAATCACTTAACCAAATCACACATATATAAAACAATAAGCATGATGGGTCTAGAAACTAGCATAACCACTTATGATCCTTTTCTTAACAATCAGAAGGTGAGATGACAGTCACCTATGGATTAAATAAGCATAGACAAAGAATTACATTCAACTCATAAGTAAAAAAAGATAAGAAAGAAGAGGTCTGATAACACCAATGAAAGAAGCTTGCAAGTTTCATATATTAAGAAAAAATCTCTATTACAGTAGCAACATAGAAGAACTCAAAGTCGAACCTATGGTTCATCAAAAGTCTTTGGCTTTATAGCCTTTAAAACAAATCTCCAGATCCTAGAATAATGGATCGAATTTACTAAAAATAGAAAATTAACAACTGATACCCCAAAATAGGCAGAAATCCTTTAAACTGGATCAGTGTTTATCTCAAGTGAACTTTATGTCTTTCCAACTCTTCGACAGGTGTAGTAGACCTTCCAAGGCTAATTGAAAGTAAAAAACGCCACCTATTGACAGCAAGGCAGTTTTATGCCTGAAAAATAGGTCACCAACCTCATCTTTCCACCTTGTTGGGTATCTCCAAAATCAAAACATACTCTTGATCATGATGGCCTTAATTATTATCCAACGTTTAGAATCATTCCTGAGGCATTTGGATGAGAAAAACTTGAATCTGTGCAAAAACACTACCTTTCTGCCCTGTCAGCACTTTCGGTAGCTAAAATAGACAAAATCTGGGCCGATTAGCTACCGAAAGCTCTTCTTTCGGTAGCCAATGATCAGTGGAAATGTTCTCCTAAGCTACCGAAATTTCCTTCTTGGTAAGAGTATCAAAATCGCAAAAATGTCTTTGTCCTAGCCTTTAAACATTTTGAGGTTGCTGTTATGAAGCTTCTGCATCTTGCTCAATCTCTGAAATGGATGCCTCTGGATCGTTCAGATGGTTGGCTACATTTTCTAGGGTTTGAATATCGATAGATGTTTGAGGCTAGGATATTGCAGGCATGGCTCGCAATTTCAATAACTTGACCTTTTTCTTCAAGTGCCTAGCTAGCCACCATAAACTGTTGTAATCCTTTACCATCTTCTTCTGCTTCTTCTTTTCCCTTGTACTTTCATGTGCTATATTTTCTAGGGCCGTACTGGTTTCAACAAAATTCTTTGATAGAGTTTCATACCTGGCTTTAATCACCCTCTCTAGCAATTCTCGTTGTTCTATTTTCCTTTTAAGCTTCTTAATCTCCTTGGCTTTGTTGTGTTTCTTTTTCCTGCTAGATGATTCACCCTTCTCAAGACTGGTGAAGGAATTGGTTTCTGGTGCTTGTTCCATGGAGAATTCTACACTTTCAACAACAGGGATTTCTCCTTGTCCTCATTCTTCATCTACGTCTGAATATGGAAGATTTAACAAGTTTGTTTCCTTGGGTATAACATGCTCTGTGTTCCCAACAAATTTCAGCCTCTTTCTTGCTTCTTTGTGCTTGGAAGATGGAGTATCTTGTTTAGATGTTACTAGAGAGATAACTCTCCTCTTTCTTTTTCCACCCTTCGGTGTAGAAGACTTCTTTGAAGAAGACTTCTCCTTGTCTTCTAGTTGTGAGTCTGTCTGAAATTCATTCCAAAACAAGAAGTGGCCCCAATCCCTATTCCTCCTTTGCAACAGCTCACAAACCAATAACTTAATCAAGCCATGATGAGATAATTTGCCTTCAATCTTGCTGGGATTTTCTTTAACTTGATGAGCCATCTTAGATAGGCTTTTGTGAAGGTAATAAGGTAGGTTTAGTGGGCTCCTACCAGTGAAATGGTTCATGAGCTTGAAGTGATAAATCATTACCCTATTATATCTACCTTCACAAGTTATATATGCAAGGATAGCCTTTAACAAGTGTTGCAATTTTTGCTCAAGAAAGGATATAGGAATATCTTTCTTCCAAATCAAACACTTGTGTTCTGGTTTCAAGTAGGATTTGAACTCAATATCTTTTGTAACAGTGGTTTTGAACCAATTTTCTCTAGTCCTGGGAAACTCTGTCACTTCAGCTATAAGGGCTTCATCCACTTGGAATTCATCTTGCCCAATGACTGCCTTTATCCCATCAAAAGTTAGAGCGAAAGCCTCTGCCACTTGCTGGTGAAAACCCTGCATTTTTTTACAAAACTGGTAACATCCCGCGTCCTCGAAGAATTGACACACCTCTGGGTGTGAATCCAAATAACCGATATCATCCAACTCTCTTCTCAACACTGGTCCTCCTGTCTTCATTTGCTGGTCAGCTCCTGTGTACCTGTAACTTTGAAAAAATGAGCTTGGAGGGGAAACCACACTACGCAGGAGGGGGTTTCTTAGTTCATTTATAACAGAGATGAGAAAGGTGGAAAATGAAGTTAGGGAGAGCGTTGATTCCAAGGGGTATGAGAGGCAATTGTTTGATTTGAAAAGGTCGGTTCATTAACAATTCGAATGGTAGAAAAGGAAGTACATCTCCACGTTATTCAATGAAACAGATGATTTTAAAATTTAAGTTCCGAGTCATCAAACGATTCATTTCCTGTCTTTTCGGCGATCTATATTGCAATCATGAAAGTTCCTTCTGACGATTTAGGCACCCCAAAGGACGGGCTGACTTTTCTGAGCTCTGATGCTTTCGATAGATAACATAGCTCCAACTTTTGGGTTTTAGCTATCGAAAGCTAAGGATTTTAGTAGCTAACATAGCTTTTTGGAGACACACTTAGCTACCGAAACCTGTGTTTTGATTTTATGAAATAAAACCCTGAACCAAAGCTTTTGAAACTTTATTACAAACTCAAGCTCTTAAAAAAAACAAAAATTAAAAAATTTAGAAAGACAATTTTTCAAAGACATCCTGTCACCTAAAATGAAATAACTCGATTGGTTTATTTGAGGAGATAACACATTCAACAAATAAATGGAACACAGATTCCAAATTCTTCTTGCAAAGAGAACAATAAATGGGGCCTTCAAAACCTCTACGTTGCATATTCTCCCAAGTTAGAATCTTGTTCTCTGCCACCAACCAGGTAAAGAGCTTTAACTTTAATGGGCAGTCCCAGGACCATAGTGATTTTCTCCAACCACCACTCACCAAATTTTGTTTTTTATTTTAAATGGCCTCATAAACATTTTTAACGGAGATCCTGTATAAAGAATCGCCACCCGTCCATATTAGTTCATCCGGTTTTCTCACCAACTACACACCATTGTTTAGGACAACACATCAGAAATCCTGCCATTCGACTGCTAAAGATCCCTTGAGACCCAATTCAACACTAGTGATCCAGTTGGGGCCAATCAATCCCAGGCGAGGCTCTCTGATCGCCTAAAATAAATAAAACACACCTTGCTGATTTAAGACTGATATCAAATCTCCAAATAGAAAAACTGCATCCCCCATCCCCAAAATCCTGTCTTTACCAATCAAAATTGATTCACTCGAGCTCGGAAGCCATGCTAGCCAGTGCAACAGGATGTATAAGGATTTTTGGAGATATCTCCAAGTCTGAGAACCTCTTGTTCCATCCAGCAGAACCATGTGAAGCCAACGAGCCACAGAGACAGAGGGAAAATATTTAGTCTTTATAACTCGATGCCAAAGACCATCTAACATCAAATCCCTCCATAGAGTTTTTTCCGCCATGGCTTTGCTAAAAATATACAAGTTCCTCAAACCCCAACCCCCATGCTTCTTCGGTCGAGCAATAAGCTGCCAGCTACATAGGTGGAAACCCTTCTTTTTTCTTTTTCCATCCCAAAGAAAATTGAAAACAACTTGACGAATTCTATTAAGAACTGTTGTTGGGATTTTAGACAGAGGGTGAAATCATGAAGATGGGTTACACTTTTGCTTGTTTTATGAGAAAAAAAACTATATTTTCACAAGTTCTTCAACTTCCGGCATACAAAAGTATTTTTTTTTTAATTGAGAATTTCACTTTACAGTAAAAACAAAACTTCTGAAGAATTGTGTTAGCTTTCCAATGACTATTTTTCAATTTTTTTTTATCACGATTTGATATGTCAATTTGACAATTGTTTAATAGTATGTTCCTTAAACATGAAAGGAATGATAATGCATTACTTATTTCTACAACAATGTATCTATTAATAAACTTATGTTTTTAAGAAACGAAATATACTGCAACAATCTACAGAGACTCTATTTTATTATGACTATAATTTTGAATCTAACAGATAAATATTATAATTTCTGGAATTTTTTGAAGTTGACCAAGCTAAAAACGTTGCAGATTTTAAACACATGTTTTTCTACACCTTGTATATATCTTAATTTTTACTTAAAACTAAAATCTAAATATACCCTTTTGAAAAGAACAGTTTAAGGATTATGAATATATTTTTTTCCAAAATTTTCACTGTATATTTTTAGAGATACTGATATTTCATTTCACTGAATCATAATGTCTGCTGAAAGTATTATGTACTGATTTAAAATAAATAAATAAAGAAAATTAGATAAAAATAAAGAAAATGAAAACAAATTATAGGAATTGAAACTAGATTCAATTTTGGAAATGCTGGTGTCATTTTCGAAACCAAATTCTCAGTATTTGCAGGAGTTCGAAACCTCCAAAGTTCAGGTAAGCTTGGGGCAATTCTCTGGTTTTTTTTTCACTCCCAATTTCATGTTTTCGGCCGAAAGACTAAAATCTAATGGAAACCGTCAAAATTGGACGGTTTCCAAGGTTTTCGGCCGGAAAAAAAACTTCTTTCTGTTGAAAGGCTATTGAGGGAATTTCGTCGGTCGGAAAAAATGAAAAGACACGTCGTATCATTTCATTTTGTGCCAAATTGTATAAATAGGCTTTCAGCCGAACACATCTAACACAATTCATCGGATGGACAGACATATATAAGCTCGGTGATAGGGATTTCAAAGCATTTCTATTACTGATTGCAGCTGTGTTCTTTTCTTTCTTTATTTTTTCCCTCTGTTCTATAGGCTTAATTGGAGGATCGATATCGATACATGGTGGTTTTCTAGAGCACTTAAACAAAGTTTCGAATCATATTTTTAGTTTTTGTTGAATAAGGTAATTGATGTTTGTTCAAGTTTTATTGGAATAACAATTTATATGTTGAAAGATAAATTTTGAGCATTTTTTCAAGGTGAAGTCTTTGTTGAACATATCTTTTATAGATAACTATAAAAGTCATGGGAAACAAAAGTTTGCGCAAGAGAAAATATGATCGCACTCGAGATGATACTCGCCAAATCGAACAAAGGAAAGAGCTTTATCAGAGAAAGAAACAAGAACGTGCAAATATTGAAGAAAGAAACGATGATAATGTCAATAGAGATTTTCAAAAAGAAGAAGTTCAACCAGGTATGCATGCACATATGATGATCGAGCACACGACACACATTGGGATTGTATTAAGAAAGTACAGAATTCAAAGTATAGAATTCAAATTTAAAATATCGTAAATTTAATATAATTGATTGTAATTACAATTTGATGTTTTAAAAAAAACATAAATAGATTTGTCTCATAATGTCGAAGAAGACGTTGAAACCAAAATTGAAGCAGAAGATGTTGAAACTGAAATTGAAGCAGAAGACGAATCACCTATAGGTATGTACATAAATTTAGATAATACAAGATGAACACTCAAGTATATATAATTAATGAATTTATGTTCGGGTTATGTTTTTTAATATAAACTTTAAATTGAAATATACAGGAGAATCTATCAACATTGATGATGAAATATTAGAAAATGTTGATACTGACAAATTTGGGAAGAAAAAAGCTAAGCATTATATAAGATATCGAACTAAGAATATGTATAATACTTTTTTCAAAGATGAATCAATCACAGTACAAGCTCAACTTTTACTTTGTCTAATGAAGTCAAGAAAGTTAAAAGAAGTTACATCATTATTGGGTATTCAAAAGTCGACAAAGGATACAAAGGTGACACAGAATGTCTTTAACAATATAACTAGTGTATTAAAAACTTTTGGAAAATCTCTAAAAGAAGATGTCCGTGTTGCACGTAGAGCGATAAAAACAACAGTTGTTTCATCTAGCAATATAAAAGATCGCTTGACACAACACATGGAAAAAATGATGGGAACGTCAAGAAAAACATTGCACAAACATAGAAATTTTCATTTCCAAATAGATGTAAATGATGAATTGGCTTGTTGGGCAGTGATTTCTAGACAACCCTACAAAGATAGACTTGCAAAAAATGTTAAAGAATTGGCCCGTAATTGTTGGTTGGAAGAATCTTGTGTTTCACCACATACAAGGGATGTGTTGCGACGAAGAATAGCACAAAATCAATATGAAGAACATCCAAAACATATATTTCATTGACACAAATAGAGCTGTTTAATAAGTTCAAAGAAGAGCACAAAGAAGTTAAAATTTCCATCAATACATTTGTGCAACAAAAACCATGGTTTGTTAGACCCATCACTGTCCGTGACACATGTTGTTGTCGTTATCATGTGGAGTTTGAGTTGTATTACGAAACTTTTTTGGATTTTGGTAAAATTTTATGGCCAGGTTCACCTCCTCCTTCCACATTCCGTGTTTTTATATCTGAAATTCTATGTGAAAGAGAAGATGATGATTTATTTTACAAAAAAAAAAATGTGTTGGTGGAAATAAATGTGATTGTTGTGGAAATCTAAGTTTGTTTCATTCAAAGTATCATATTGCTATGAATGATCAATACTTTTCTAATATTCGAGTCAATTGGAAGAGATATGAATATGTGAGCAACACGGCTCCACATTCTTCAAATGTTATTTCCAAAAGGATTGATTTGAAAGTAGATAAAATCAACGTGATATAATTTTTGAAGAAGTTTGAGGAATAAATCTATAAATACACCAAGCATTCACATAGAGCTCGATGGCAAGATCTACAATTCAAACAATCCCATGAAGTGTTTCTACCAGGGACAATTTTGTCTGTAGTTGATTTTGTAGAGAATTACACATTCGTTGCACAAAAAGAAATACAGAGCGAATATTATCATTTTGATCAAGTCACGATATTTGTTCACATTCTATATAGACATGCTCAACGGAGTCTTCCAAACATAGAAAGAACCAACGGCAATCGACATGTTATTAAAGAATATCACTTTTATGTAAGTGATGATCAAGCACACGACACAGATTATGCACAACATTGTTTTGATAAATTTTATGATTCATTGAAATAATGCGAAATCAGATTCGATCGACATTGGATATGGTCCGATGGGTGTGTGGGTCATTTCAAATCCGCACGATCATTCTATTGGTTATGTCGTCTTCATAAATACTTAAACATTACACATTGTTGGAATTTTTTTTAGACTTGTCATGGAAAAGGAGAGCACGATGGTGCAGAGGCATGCATAAAACTAGCACTTCGAAGGTATCAGTTGAACCCTCATGCCGATCGATTTGAATCCGTTAAACAAGTTTTTGAATGGTGCAACATGGCACCAAGCCATGAATATAATCCATCAAGGGATGTGCGCAAGTGTGTCTATAGATAAATGTTGCATGTATGTACATAGGATATATAAATTTGAATGTGTTCAAATTTATATTCAATCTTCAATCATTTTCTTGAGAGATTTCAAGGTAACAAGTTCTTGTCTTGTGAATTTTTTTTGGTATGTTGGAATCAAAGATGTAAATAGATCAATCCCATATGACGCCAGTACAATACCCGAGACACGAAAAATACATTCAGTTAAAACAAAACATTTTCAAAATGGGTTTGCATTTGATAGACGAAATGACTCTTGTTTTTGTTCAGTTTGGATAGAGGACACATAATCCATAGATATTTGCGAGAACAAAAATGAAGGATATGTTAAAGCTTGGAGACATACTGAACTTAATGTAAAAGGGAAAGTGCCACTTGCAAGCTTAGAGGACATGGAATCAAATGAAACTATAGTGTCAGTTGATGGCGATAGAGTTTCTGATCTTGTTAGAGAAGGTAAAGTTTTTATGTTTAAATTTTTTCAAATAACTTGTAGATGTACTTGTGTGATAATCTAACACAAATTATTTGTTGTCCAATATATCCAATTATTTGCAGGAGATGTTTTTTCCATGGTTTCACCTGTAGATTTAGGGAACTACATAAACGTATATTGTTAATACTTACAACCTAATTAGTACCTAAAAGTATATTTTTAATACTTACAACCTAATTAGTATAGGATTTAGGGAACTACATTTGTATGGAAGTGAAAGAACCATTTGGTAACTTATACCCCTATCGATACCCAAAAGTATGTCATTGGGGAATTTCACCCTAATTAGTATAGAAGTAAATGACATGCTTGGGGCACACCTTAATTTACATATATAGGAGTGAGACAACAACTTAATGAATTTGCATCTTAGTTAGTGCCAAAAATATGTTCTTGGGATTTAAACAAGAATTAATATAATAACAAGGGAACCACTTGTGGTGCACCCTATTTGAATAAGAGTAAGAGAAGTACTTACAAATTATGACACCCCCATTAATACCCAAAAGTATGTTCTTGGGGAATTCCACTCTAATTAGGATATGAATGAGGGAATCACTTGGAAGTTTATGCCCAAGTATGTTATAACCTAAATTTTTATAAGAGTGAAAGAACCAAGAACCGCTTGGGGTGCATGGTAACTTCTATATAGGATAGAGGAGAACTTAATCTTTTAGGGACATGCATTTTATATAATACAAGTTCTTTTTTCAAGTCAAGAAGTGAGGTATCCTTAGGCGCAAGGGATGAAACTAATCCTAACTTAGGCATGCTCACTACTACGCATATTTACGAGACATATTTAAGTACCTAATCCGACTAATAGACCCATCATCATATATCCTTCTAAGCATGCCCCCTTCTAACATTTGGATGAGACTAATCTTTTTTAAAGAAAGCATAGTATTAGGGCACCTTTATGATATCAAATTCTCATTCCATCTTGTGATTGGAAA
>ML777638.1:647414-675979 GCA_009831015.1 Picea engelmannii
GCTCGTGGATTTTCCCAGAAGGAAGGCATTGACTATGAAGAGACATTCGCTCCTGTGGCCAGATACACTTCGATCAAAACCATTATATCTCTTGCAGCCAAGATGAAATGGAAGCTGCACCAGATGGACGTGAAGACAACTTTGTTGAATGGTGTTATCGAAGAGGAAGTGTATATAGATCAATCCCAAGGATTTGAGGTTGAAGACATGAAGTTTCATGTCTGTCGATTAAAGAAAGCCTTATACGGATTGAAGAAAGCACCCAGAGCTTGGTATGGCCGTATAGACAGTTTCTTGATGAGATTAGGCTTTACCAAGAGTAAAGTAGACTCAAATATCTACTTCAAAATTATGGATAATGATCTAGTAATCTTACTACTGTACGTGGATGACTTATTCTTAACTGGAGAAGAAAATATCATCGCTGAACGTAAAAAGAGACTTGCTGCAGAATTTGAAATGAAAGACCTTGGTCTAATGAATTACTTCTTAGGTCTTGAGGTATGGCAGAGTCTAGAAAGGATCTTCCTTAACCAAGGGAAGTACACGGTCGAAATATTAAAGAGATTTGACATGCTAGAATGCAAGCCCATGAATACACCCATGGAAGCAAAGCTGAAGCTGTTGGTCGATACTTTGTCAGACTTGATAGATGCCACACTATAAAGACAGATTATTGGATCATTGATGTACTTGATGAACACCAAACCAAACATCTGTATTGCAGTGAAAACCTTGAGTCAGTTTCTGGTAGAGCCCAGACGTGTTCACCTAGTGGTTGCAAAACATGTGATGGCATACCTTTAAGCTACAATGGATTATGGTCTTAGATATGATGGAGATCATTACTTCACATTGAGTGGATATACTAATGCAGATTGGGTAGGAAGCGTTGCAGACAAAAAAATCACTTCCGGATGCTTTTTTAGTTTGGGATCAGCCATGATCTCGTGGCAGAGTAGGAATCAATCTAGTATTTTTCTCAGCACAGTGGAAGCAGAGTACATTGCCTCATGTTCTGCTAGCTGCGAAGCTATATGGCTTCAAAAGTTGCTGACTGGCCTATTTGACTTGGAGATGAGAGAAACCGTGATTCTATGTGATAACCAGATCTGTATAAGGATGACAGAGAATCTTGTATTCCACGATAGGTCGAAGCACATAGAAATCCGCTATCATTTCATCCACGACATGGTACAGAGAGGAGCCTTGAAGCTCCAGTACATTAGCACGGATGAACAGGTTGCTGACGTGTTGACCAAACCTCTATCTCATGTAAAGTTTGAACACTTTCGAGATAAGCTTGGTATAGTCCGAAAGGACCGTCCCTGAAAGGGGGAGTATATATATTTATTCCTTGCTTCTGACCTCACTGTTAGATGTAAAGAAAGATGAGTCATTGCTTCTAACCTCACTGTTAGACGTAAAGGATGATGTTGTGTGTTCCTTGCTTCTGACCTCGCTGTTAGACGTAAAGCAATATGAGTCATTTCTTCTGACCTCACTGTTAGATGTAAAGCATGACGTTGTGTGTTCCTTGCTTCTAACCTCGCTGTTAGACATAAAGCAAGATGAGTCATTACTTATTACCTCGCTGTTAGATGTAAAGCATGACGTTGTGTGTTCCTTTCTTCTGACCTCACTATTAGACGTAAAGCAAGATGAGTCATTGCTTCTGACCTCCCTGTTAGACATAAAGTAAGACGCTGTGTGATTCCTTGCTTCTGACCTAGTTGTTAGACGTAAAGCAAGATGATTCCTTACTTCTGACCTCGTTGTTAGATGTAAATCAAGATGATGATGAATCCTTGCTTCTGACCTCATTGTTAGACATAAAGAGAGATGATGTGTGATTCCTTGCTTCTAACCTAGTTGTTAGACGTAAAGCAATATGATTCCTCACTTCTGACCCCATTGTTAGATGTAAAGAGAGATGTTGATGTGTTCCTTGCTTTTGACCTAGTTGTTAGACATAAAGCAAGATGATTCCTTGCTTCTGACCTTGTTGTTAGACGTAAAACAATATGTGACTGACACTGAGCTACCAACTTATCAGCTATGACATTGAGCTAGTGTAGTACTGTGATATGGTAGCCTAGTGTTGTGATGAGGTATCATTTTTATTGATACATATTGATGCAGATGATGATGGCATTATTTCGAGAATGATGATGTTGCCGATGAAGAAAACTTCCGATGACTCGTAAATGTGCTTGCTAATGTTTTAAGATGATATTGACGATACTATCCTCATGATGCCACTGATGATGCAAACCTCTCTCTCCTGATGCTATTGAAGAAGACCCTTCTTGTTAAGGGGGAGTGTTGAAATAATGTAACTGTGAAGAGTATTCTTATTATTATTGTTATTTTATTCATAGGATTAATCCCCATTGAGGATTAATCATGTCAGTAATTGTATTAGGACCAAATCCCCTTTTGTGGATTGCTCAACAGACAATTATAATAGGTAGAATAAGAAGTCAACCCCAGCATTTATTATTGAGACCCAGAATTAAATTAAAGGTGGGTTTACCCACCCAGAGTGAGAGGTCGGCCCTGCCAGTCAAAACCCTTCACACGTGCCAGTCTTGTATATATAGAGAGGCCAATGCCTCACTTTAACACACAACACACTTGCTCATTCTTAAGAGGCAAGCTGCAACTTACCAGTGAGAGAGAAGGAGAAGAGTGGTGCATATTTTGGAGAGGACTATCTGTATTGGTTTGAGTTATCTCTTGAACATTGTATTAGCAATTTATGATAAGGAAGTTTTTGCTGGGTTTTCTTCCCCTAGAGGGTTTCCCAAGATAAATGTTGTGTCTCTTGTGAATGTGTATTTCTCATTGATCTTGTTCTTATGTTTCTATTATCTATTGAAATGCAAAGAACTATAATAATGGCATAAACATTAACAGGAACCATGCCTCTATCCTCTGCATTTGATAAATCTCTCCCGCTTTGTCATCAATGGAAAAGGTATCTTTCCATCAGGGGTTGCTCCCCCTGATTGGACTATCCTCTTATGGAACTTCCTCATGTACATCTAAGATATATAAGATAAGCATTCAAAAATCATTCATTTTGGAGTATAAATAACTCCAAGTCTTTGGCGAAGATATTCAAAGGCTTCTCGTGGAAGTGGTTTTGTAAAGATGTCTGCCACTTGTTCTTTTGTGCCCACATATTGATCCAGATTTTATGAGTAGAATGAAATGAATACAGATTATTAACAGGTGCTTAACACAAAATAACAGAGATACAGTAAAACTGGTTTTCTATTCAATAACGAAATAAGATGAAACTGCAAAATGCAGCGGAAACAAGCTTGCTAGAATGGTGGTGGCTTATCTCTAAGAAGAGATGTGACAGTTGCGCGCATTCGCAAGAAGAAGATTACAATGAGGCTCTGAAGGCATTTTTTAAAAATAAACAAGAATGCCAAAAACCATAGACATCCAAAAACCTAACCCTAGGAGATGAAGCACCAAAATTCATGTGGGCCCCGTTTGGGTAAGTTAGTACATCAACTTCCCAGGGTCGTAACTTTTGCATACGATATTCGTTTTAGGTGTGTGATATCCTGTTGGAAAGGTATCATCAAGGAGATTCATTTTGGGGGCTCAATCATTCCTTAGACTATCACAGAGAAGCTCGATCCTAAAAAACCTTCATTTAGGCCCTCAAAATGGCCCCGGAAGTTAAAATTGCTAAAAATAGTAAATTGCCAAAATTGTCAGAAAACTATTTTGAGCCAGTTGGAAAAGGTGGGTGGCCACCAATATCCATCTGGATCAATCCTCCCTCCTTAGGAAGAAATGGTATCCATTGCATTGAGGTCCCCCATTAGATGAGGAAATTTCTGCTGAATTTGGCCCAGGGTGAGCCACTTGCCTTGGTGTAGGAGCTGCCCTGCTTTGATGACTCGATAAAGCTGGATCCTTTGTTGTCGAGTGCCCTTGATCTGTGTGTCCACAATATGATCATTGGATGCTTTTTGTATGTATTCAGGGTTGAGCTCTGTTGGTGTCAGTTGTTCTTCTACTTCTGAGGTGTCTAATAATGGTGGGAAATAAGTGCGAAGGAGATCCACGTTGAACACTTGGTGTAGGCCAAGGAAAGGAGGAGTGTTGAGCTCAAAATCATTATCCCCCATGGACTTAGTGATAGTGTATGGCCCATAACGGAGTGGGAGAAGCTTTCGATGGGGTCCTGTAAGGCGTTCTTTCTGCAAGTGCAACCAAACTTTGTCGCCCACCTGAAACTGTTGGCGGATGTGTTGGATCCGCTCAATGAACCGGGTTGCTTTGTCAGCTTCAGTTGGAGCAGGATATGAGTTGCTCGAGGTGACCTCAAGGGGAAGTGCAACATCTATGGGACCCAATGGTTGGAATCCCAGCCCCACCTGAAATGGGTTGTGGCCGGTTGAGCTATGTAGGGCTCGGTTGTAGCTATGCTGGACATAGGGAAGGATCTCATCCCATGTGCGAGGGTGCTTTGAATTATACATGCGAAGGGTATGAACAATCATTCAATTTACAACCTCGGTTTGGCCATCTGTCTGGGGGTGGAAGGATATGGATTTGGTGATCTTGGTGTCCAGTAGTGACCAGAGGCTCAACCAGAATGTGCTGAGAAATTGACTATCTCGATCGTAGATAATGGTTTATGGGATTCCAAATGTACCCAAACTCATTCAAAGAAGATCTTGGAAGTGGCCTCTGTTGTGATGCTCTTCTTGTAGGCAACCAGAATCGCCATCTTAGAAAAGCGATCAACAACCACAAAAAAATAGTCATTTCCCCGCTTGGTGGACGGGAGGCCCAACATGTATTCCATTGAGATGGATTCCCATGGACTGTCAGGAGTAGGAAGAGGGGTGTACAGGCCCTATTTCTTAGTGGTTGGTTTGGCAATAGCGCAGGCAGTGCAAGACCTGATATACTTGCTGACCTCCTGTCGAAGTTTCGGCTAGTAGAAATGTTTCTGTAGCATCGCCGCTATCTTTTCGACACCAAAGTGTCCTGCCACCCGACTGTAGTGGGATTTCCAGATAATCTTTGCTCGCTCACCTGATGGAACATAGATATGGCCCAGATGACACAACAACCCATCCTAAAGATTGAAATTATTGACAACTGTGTTTGCACCCAACATTTGGTAGGTCGTGGTGAAGTCAGGGTCTGTCTCATAGAGTTGAGGCCATCCAGATGTCTCATGGTTGTAAGAGTCTAGCACCATGGTGAGTGCCGCGACTGACGGTCTGCTGAGGCAATCAATGACATGATTGGTGCTTCCTTTTTTATACTTGATGTTGAGGTGGAATTGCTGTAAGTATGTGGACCACTTTTGATGGTGGTCATTCTGCAGTTTTCCCTGTGTCTGCATGAACTGCAGTGGCTTATGATCAGTGTGGATGACTGTCTCCTTCCCAAGAATGTAATGTCTCCACTGGAGATAGGCTTTCACAATGGAGTACATTTCTTTGTCATAAGTAGGGTACTTATGGACAATATCTGACAATGTCTCACTATGATAATCCACGAGTGTTACACATTATTTTGGTCACCCTGATGATGATTACATAAACATGTGTTCAGGTTCCCAATATAATCTTTTTCCTGAGAAAAGAAACCTCTTTCCACCCTTGCAAGATGAATTTTTGGAAGGCCGCCTCGGGTTGCTCCCTTTACACAGTGCGAAAATCCCTGATTTCCACATGCTTCACTATAGCCAGCCCACAGGATTTCCGCAAGCTTCTATATAGGCAGGTCACGACGATGATTTAAAACTAAAAGAGGAAATAAGTTCTAGAAGCTTCTAGAAGTGGAATCTTATGGAAATATGAGGTGGCATCTGTATAGTTATGATCCTACTGACTTATCTGATTTGATGGGATCATCCTCATCTCTTTAACCACTTCAACTTCTCCTATATAATTATAGGATTCTCATGGAAAATGTTAGAGGTACAAGCATAAAGAAGCATAGAGACTGAAGAAACAATAGGCTGAAGACTGTGTGAAGAATCCTATTTCAAGTGATGCTTGAGGTCTCCATTCATCCATCAATATTTTGAGAGAAATCTTCATGCAAATGTCGGAACAAATGTATGTGTGTGTCAAAACAAAGGGCCAATGAAAGGGAACTTGTGACATCAAGGTGATTCGGTTGTATCTTCTACCTTTCATTAATATAATACGGTGGCATGTCTCTTTCCCATAAAATGATTGATATTTTATTCCATGACTCCTTGATCACAATGTTAGGTTGTCATTGAATTTCACAATTGTTGCTTTCACGTTGGTTGATTTGTGCTATTGCAGATCTGATCTCATAGGAACATCGGAGTAAGGAAGGATCAACAAAGACATAAGGAGGCAATTCATAAGGTATGCTATTTGTTCCTTCTTTGGTAGTTAAAATCAATGATTGAAACGTAGGGAAAGCATTGTTTTCTGTCTTGTTTTGTTCTAGATCCAAGTGGATCTAGGGGGATTAGTTCATGTTCGCATCTACCGATTTACTCATTAACAAAATTGGCTACTCCGCTGGGGATCATTCAACTTGATTGTGGTTTTTCATTGGCCAATGGACATTTTCTCATAGCCTATCTTTTACATTCTATTTTAGTCTCTCAGTCTGTGGGAGATCCAATTAGACACACTAGATTTAAAATTTTCCTGAGATCCTTTGTACTTTTTGAAAAATTTTCTATTTTGTGAAACGCATCTGCACTGCACCTTATTGGTAGCCCACGAAAACATTCCATTTCCGCACCCTGGTGGTTTGTTTCAGTGCGGGATTTTTGTGACCTGCATGATTATTGGCCTGCAGAAACCACTCATTTCCATAGTACGTTATACTGCCTGCCTGCGATGACGTTTGAAAACTTTTTGGATTGGTTTTGATCTCTACTATTGCCCAATTTCTGCTTCAGTCAACTGGAAACAGATTTTAATACCAATTCTTGAGTGCTTTTAATTGTTTCAACTTGATCTTGATTGATTTCGGAGATTGAACGCCTCTCTTTTGATCTTTTTTCGATCTTTGTTTTTATCGACAAGGATATAATCTATGGACTTGCATATGAGTTCTTTCTCGATCAAATCTTTCGTTTTGGGTTTGGATTTGTAACTTGGTTGCATCTTTTAGATTGCTTAATGATTAGAAAAACATTTCTTGTTCATATTTGAAGAGACATTTTCTTGTCAATTTTTATTTTTATCTCCATTGAAAGATCGATTTGGGTGTTTGTTGAGTGTTTCATTTTCATTGGTTGCTTACCCTTTCTTAGTTCCATCCCTGTTTTTGGTTGCTAAAAAAAAAAAACAAAAAAAAAATTAAAGTCTTTTAAGTCTTTTAAGAAATCATTTATTCAGAAAATATTGGCGTTTGAAATATTGAAAGAGAATGAATAGTGAAATTACATTGTTAATGATTGTTTGGTACTACATTCAAAAAGGGAATTGCACATCGTAGTTTGCATTATTCTAGAAAAAATTCTTTCTCCCTACTGTAGATAGAATTCATCGAACGAAAGTTTGCATCATTCATTTCTATTAACACGTTATTGGGTCAAAGTATCACACAACATTGGTTTCATTCCCGTCTCCCTCTTGAGTAACAACAACCTTTAATAATATTGCGAAACTCTAAAATCCAACTAGTAACTTTTTCTAGGGCTCTTTTACACCAAAATTAACTAGGCTAGAGCTCTGGAATAGGCAGTGAGACACATTCTCCAAAGAAAAAAACATACCATAGTATCTTGCGATAGGGAGTGGTCAAATCCATTTGCAACGTTTTGTCCTAGGAATCCCTTCTCACACAAGGGTCAAACCTAAGGTCGCATTGAGATTGGTAGAGTCACTCACCCTGCTTGGTTGGTCTCAGTGTAGAGATTGCACGTATTATGGGGGTCGCTCGAAGGCATACCCACAATGATTAGTGGAAGCCTCTCAAGTTGATTTCGGGCTCGATACCCCGCCCTTGCGTGTGGATCGGACTATCGACTATTTCCCCAGGCATCACTGTTGTTTGTGGTAACTTTAGTAGCCTATATCCTTAGGGTCTTACACAAGGTGACTGTGGAGGGGCAAGTATCCATGGTACCTGGAATCGAAGTTGGCAAGAATCACTTGGGCTCCTTGGAGGGTATACCCACGATTGTGTGTGGGAGCTTGCACCAGGGTGTAAGTCCGTTAAGCAGGTTGTCAACGTAACCTTTCCTCTCTAGCCAACCCCTTCTTGTCTCGACATCGCGACATTGGATTTCATCACCAACTAGTGACTTCAGAATAGGAAGGTCTTGTTTGCTTGGTTTTGATTCCTAGATTTTACTAGCGCGAGCTATTTGTCTACATAGTTGGCCATATATTTTTTCCGTAGATTTTTTGGTTTCGCCAACATAGACCCTCCCCATTGTTCACGCAAGGTACAGGGACTTCCACTGAAAAACATGGAATATTATACCCCTATACCCCCTCACACATCAGAGGGTTCTCCTCAATAGAGTGAAGTCCAGGATACCAACGTTAACACAAGAGGAAGGTTCAACCTCTTTGGAAAGTTTTCGAATTATTTCTAATTCTATGGAAGCTTTCCGCATCCCTCCTAGATATGAAATACGTTTTCTCCAGATGAATTCTGTCGGGGAACTTGTTGTTGTTTCTTCTGGAACTCTAACCAGACCTTTTGGAGTCGACGATCCTTTTTGGACTACTGACATAGTTAGAATCCCACCTCGTATGGTATGATACCTTTATGGCTCAGGGGTAGGAGCAAATATACCCGCTATCCCTGAACTACCCAAGACGTCTACTTTCCTCACAGTCTCCCTAGGTCATTTTGCCAGTACAACTTCCTATCTCTTTTCTGGCTCAGAAGCCCAGTCAGTTAGCCCTCATTCAACCATCCCTTTTCAAATGGCCCATTCTACAATTATTCCTCATACTATGACTATTCCTTCCAGGAATATAATGGTTAACCATGCTCCCATTGATACACCACATTCTGCTAGACCTATCCCTTTTCTTCCTCTTGGGTATCACGCTTTGAATTCTTCTGCTACCATCCCTACCAAAATTCCATCCGGAGTACCACTTGGGCATAATACCTCTACTGGTTATGTTCCCACCCCTTCCCAAGTCCTCTCCGGAGGGTCTTATCCACCTCTTCATGGAGGATATGGCCCTAGTGTCTCTAATCTAATTGGTAGCACTCATCATCTATTCACTTCCGGTTACCATATTCCTGCTGGGGGGAAATCTTATGCTGGGGGGCAACCTCAATCGGGAGGTCATGCTCAAATTGGGGTGCCTCCTCCTTATGGAGGACATTCTCAGGTTGGAACTTATAATTCACAATCTGGACCGAATGCATCAAACTTGTTAGCTTACCTTTGGAACCTTCAAGCTAACCCACAACCCTCTGGGGGACAACCTTCTCAAACCAGTGTTTTGATACCCCCAAAATACGGTCAACCATATCCTGTTTCTTTGAATCCCACTTGGGGAGTGAATTTTCAGTACAGTACTCCTTTCCAAGGGAACATCCCTAACCAACCCAACCCCACGGGCTAGATGCCTCCACACCAACAACCGACTCTGTCAGGATCTTTGCATTATATGAAAACTGCTTACGGTGCTACTGGTATACCGATGAGAATTCCTCCCCAAAGTCACCAGTACCCTCACGTGAATAGACAATTACCCTTTTTGGCCACTTTGGACCTCCCTGATCTGTCTAGAATTTTGAATGACCCTATCCGTCACTCTCCTCATTGGCCCGTCATACCAGCCAAACTCCCATCCGACATTCCTAAGTTCGATGGTAAACCAGGAGAGGATTCGAACAATCATGTAATGACTTTCCACCTTTGGTGTTCATCCAACTCTTTGATGGATGACTCCATTCGGTTACACCTTTTTCAACGAACCCTCACGGGTTCATCCGTGAAGTGGTATATAGAATTGCCACGAGGCTTCTTCACCAATTTCAATACCCTAGCTATGGATTTCCTCACTCACTACCAGTTGCCAATCCGTTATGAAATGGGAACCGATATTTTGAGTTCTTTCAAGCAAAGTAAATCCACTCACATCTCTAATCACATTCATGAGTGGAGATGAAGAGGATGTCTAATAAAACTTGATCTTCCCGATCAATTATTGGTAGAATGGTTCACGAAATACTTCGTGAATGACATCTCTAAAAACATTTCTATGGGTGGAGTCATCACATAAGAATAGGAGATCAGTCTTGCCCAATATATCGATCTCATTTATTCACAAATGGGTACTCTTTATGATCTGCTTCCTGATGCACCTCATCCTTCTACCACAACCACCTCAACGACCCCAGCAACTTCTCATGCTGCTGATGGTGTGATAGGTACTTTCCATGCTCAACCTCAATCTACACAAACCTCTCACACCACGCCCAAATCCCATGCTTCTAATGTCCAAACTGCTTCGACGCCCACCCCTCCCACTGGTAAAACTTCAGAAGTGAACATCGCCCAATCGGATCCTACCAGTAATAATAAATCTAAAAAAGGGAAGGATAGGAATAAAGAGGATACGAATAATAACCCGCAATCTGATAAGACCGAGACACAACTTGCTGAAGATAAGGATAAATGCAAACCTCACTATCCTTGCCTTATTTTTGGTGATGATCACTACACGACGGATTGTCCGAGACATGCTGAGGTCACGAAGTTCCTCCAAGGGACCCCAAAACCTCCGACCCCTATCATCTTGTCTCAACCCTTCCCTTCTCAACAACAAGCTCAATTGGTCATCCATGATCAACCTTCTTCCTCCATCACCTCCTATGTACTTATGTGTAACAGTGATTCAAAGAAGAATGACATCACACTTACCACTCATGCCAAAGATTACCCTTCCTCCAAGGAGAACGTTGATGATATACCACCTTCATTGGTTCAAAAATCTCCCTCGACTCCACCCTCCAATGGTCCTCTTCATCTCGAACGACCGAACCCCGATACAATCCTTCGCCCTCCTCCCAAGGGTGTGGTTTGAAAGGATGATTTCAATCCTCATGCACGTGTTTCCCATAACTACAGTATAGTAGAAGACCTGGCACAAGCATCGTCTGCGATGTCAACCCTCGAAGTCCTTCAAATTTTTTTTACACAACAGAAGGCACTGTTGAAATCTATCGTGGAATCGACCCTACGGATACAAATTTAATAATCTTTGACTTGGAAGATCACATTCCAAGGTTACCCCCTCAACTCGCATTTCAAATACAAGTTGTTGTCTCCAACAAGAACATTTGTAGAACAGTTATTGATGAGGGTGCCTCGACGTGTGCCATGTCTATTGTCTGCTGGAAAGCCATCGGCTCTCCTCCCTTAACTGAATCACACAACATGCTCAATTCCTTTAATGGATCTGAATTTAATCCCTATAGTGTCCTCTCTTCATTGAGTATTAAGTTAGAAGGAAAAACGATCAACGTTGAAGTGGAGGTCTTTGACGCACCTCTTGATTATAACCTTCTACTTGGTCGTAGTTGGATCGATTCTATGCATGTAGTCGTGTCTACTCTTTTCTAGATCATACATTTTCTGCATCAAGGAAAGGTAGTTACATTAGATCAACTAGCCTTCTTCAACTTTGAAAAACGTGCCAGCAACGTACCTTTCATTGCAAAGACACCCCCTGGATACGAGAATGTCAGCGTGGGTCTACTAAAAGATTCCACTTTGATGCGTACATTCCCAATCCCACCACCTGACATTCCACCACCTCTGGTTTCATTGATCAACATGATTTCCACCTCCATTCGTGAAACCCATTCATCTTTTGACCCATGGATAATACCCAAACCTAGTGATTATTCACGCTATGGCGTCCATATACCTTTAAGTTTGATTGAATCCGCCTATCAAGCCATTAAATCAACATCCCCCTCTACCCCCTCTCTTGGTGATTCATCTCCTAATCCTTTTCATGTGATTTTTCCCATAGATGAGATGATTATGTTGGTTATGTCTAAGGAGGACACTCCTTGGGATGATGGACATCATCATTCCATTCTCTTCCTGGAACAACACACCCTCGAGAGTTACCAACGGATTTCAACCCTGTTAATCATTGTCATTATTACTTCGCTTCCCGGCTCCACACACGATGTGTTATACGAAAGGAACTTAAGAAACATTTCACCCACCATCCCCCTCGACATCTCTATCAAACCTAGAGTTGTTGAAAATATGCACATCGGAGCTTCGTGTTCCACTGATGAAGTTTCCACGTATAAATCTCCTTTCAAAGAGTTTCGTGACGTATTCACATGGAGCTATGAAGAGATGCCTGGTATTGACCATGATATTGTTGTACATGAAATCAAGACATACACGGGCGCTAAACCCATCCGGCAAAGACTTCGCCTGGTCCACCCTCGCAAAGCAGCCGCTATCAATCTTGAAGTCAAAAAACTTATTAAAGCTAGCTTTATTTATCCTATGGCTTTAACTGATTGGGTATCCAATCTAGCTCTGGTTAACAAGAAACAAGGTATGATTTGTGTTTGCGTTGATTATAGGGATATCAACAAAGCTTGTCCTAAAGACAACTTTCCCACCCCCTTCGTTGACCAAATTGTCAACGACTGCACCGAAAGCAAAGTCTTCTCTTTGATGGACGGTTTCTCCAGATATAATCAGATCAACATCTTACCCACGGATCAACACAAAACCGCTTTTATTTGTCCTTGGGGCACTTTTGCCTACCGGAAACTGCCCTTCAGTTTAAAGAACGTCGATGCCATGTTTCAACATGTTATGTCTTATTCTTTCCATGATATTAATTACATTGTACAACCATATTTAGATGACCTACCAGCACATTCCATGCATCGTAGTGATCATTCGACCCACCTCCAAGCCATTTTCCTTCGCTGTCAGTTCTATCATATATGCTTAAACCCACACAAATGTATCTTTTGCATGGAGTCTGACCGATTCTTAGGCTTTATTGTGTCACGTCAAGGGATTCAGGTAGATCCTTTGAAGGTTGAGGCCATTCTTAATCTCCCTCCTCCTTCTTCACTTCGCCAACTACAAAGTTTGCAAGGGAAGGAAAAATTTATATGTCGTTTTATCCCAAACTATGCTGAGTTAACACTCGGATTTACTCGACTATTAAAGAAAGGCTCTGAATTTGTCTGGGACACCACTTCCAACAAAGCTTTCAATGCTTTGAAATTGACTTTAACCCGTACCCCACTAATTTTCCCGCTCGATTATAGTCAAGATTATTTCCTTTATCTCGCTGCTTCAGATTCGACCATCACCATGGTTCTGGTCCAAGAGGACGATTCTCACAATGAACATGTCATTTATTATTTGAGTTGGAGTCTCACGACTACCAAAGCCAAGTATTTACATGTTGAAAAACTAGCCTTGGCAGCTGTTCAAGCTGTCCAACGTTTTCGGCACTATATCCTTTTACGCAAGACCACCGTGATTTCTGATTGCAACCCTATGCAACACATCCTTACACGCCAGTTGCTAGGGGGAAAATACTCCAAATGGATTGTGATACTCTAGGAGTTTGACTTAGAGTTTGAACGTGCTAAGTCTAAGAAATCCTTGGTGTTTTCTAAATTGATATGTGACCTTCCCTGTTCTGAGACAGAAAATGTAGCAGAGGATTCATTACCCAATGAATCCCTTTTTCTGATTGGTTCCGATGACCTTTGGTATGGAGATATCATTATATATCTTCGGACTCAGACTTTCTGGCCCGATTTTTCTACTACTGACTGTCGTCGCATACGTTACCAGGCCCGTCAATATATCATCCTCAGTGATACTCTTTATCGTCGTGGAGTTGACTCCATTTTTTGCTGATGTCTCACTTATGATGAGGCTGAGAAAGATTTGAATGACTGCCATTCTGGACTGGGTATGCTACTGCCCAAAAAATCTTACGAGTTGGGTATTTTTGGCCTTCTCTATTCAAATATTGTATTATTGTCGTCCAAAAATGACACGCTTGCCAAACATACAACAAAAAAATAAGATCTCACCTCTCTCCCTTACATATTGTAGTTTTTGTTGGACCCTTTGCTAAATGGGGCATTGATTTCATGACATGTAACCCTCACTCAACCGGGGGGCATGGGTACATTATTGTAGATGTAGATTATTTCACGAAGTGGGCTGAGGTGATGCCTACATTCGACAACACGGGAAAAAATGCAGCCCTATTCATCTTCAATCACATTATTACACGATTTGGAATCCCACAGGCTATAATTACCGATCATGGTATCCACTTTTGAAACTTTATGATGTCTGAGCTTACAGAAAATTTGGGTCTTCGACATGAAAACTCAACCCCCTACTATCCATAGGCCAATGGCCAAGTCGAAGCAATAAAAAAAGTACTTATTACCATGCTTCGATAGATTATCAGAATTCATAAAAAGGAGTTGGCACATGATGTCGTTCTCAGTAGTGTGGGCCTATCACACATCCATGAAGTCAGCCACAGGATTTACACCCTTCCAATTAGTGTATGGTTTAGAAGTTGTTCTACCGATTGAATGTGAAATTCCATCGTTAAAACTAGCCGTCAAACTTCTCCCAAACACCTCTGCTGAGGAGGAACGTCTGTTGCATATCATGCAATTGGATGAAACCCATCGCGATGCCACCCTAGTTATTGAAACCCAAAAGAAATGCGTGAAATCCCAATACGACAAACATGTCAAGCCACATGTGTTCTTTGAAGGTGATCTAGTTCTCCTCTATGAACAAGATCGTGATATGCTAGGAGCCGAAAAATTTGAGACTATGTGGCGATGCCCTTATATTGTTAAAAGAGTGTTGGAGAAGGGAGCATACGAGTTAGTATATTACGATGGCATTCCTTTGAGTGAACCAAGAAATGGGCTTTACTTGAAGAAGTGCTACGCTTAGCCTATCTCTGCATAAGCACTTGTATTTTTATTGTATCATACTCTTGTGTGTTACTTTAGTGTGTTTCTGCTATTTGAATTTTACCCCTGGCTACTTACCTTGCACTGTGTTTGGTCTCCAAATGTCGGTGTTTTTTCTACCTTATATTGGCTTCGCCGATGGTGCTAGTTGTAGTATCTAGAATTTAGCTTCTGCTGCTTGAGCAATCTATGCACCCTCAAATGAACTTATTTGTCTACAAGGTGTTTGTCTCGGTCGAGCAACCAACACTATCACAGAGTATAGCGTGGTCATCAAATTATTGACTAGTGCTATTTGGCTTGTGATTCTTTTCTTCATTATACGACTTGATTCACAGCTAGTAGTACTACAGTTAAAAAATGTCTATACTATCCGAAGCCCTACTCTATTATGGGTATATTTACGAATCCACCTCGTGGAATGTCATTTCGATTATATTCAATATCAACACATTCCTAGATGTCTAAATACATTAACTAATGATCTAGCTAATTATGTATTAGACAGACATTTGAGACATTTGTAATTCCAATCACATTTCACATATTGTATAAAAAGCAAAGTAAACCGGTAAAAGCCTCATGTATATATATAATGATATAATGTTTATAAAAATATTTTTCATCCGAAGATCAAAATATCAAAATATAGAGCCCATGGCCCCTACAAAATGGCATCATGGATGCCTCTCGCGATAGCATACTACTTCTCTCTGTACCCTACGTAGTAACTGACTAAGTGAGCCTGATACGCCTACAGTATGGCGTTGATAACACCTCGGGCTCTCCTCGATGGATATATAAGGGATGTCTGTTGTCAAGCCTTCTAGGTTCTGCTCTATTGCATCATAATCCTAGGCATCCCATCCAGCTACTATGCGTGCCTCTCCTCGCCTCTGACTAGGAGAAGAGCCTGAGGGTCGATGTGGCCCTACATCTGCATGATCGGAATTTTTGATTAGTCTTTTGATTGGAAACACAAAAACATTAAATATTTTAAAACTCATAAAACATTGTAAAAAAACAAATGCCTTTCTTACCTAGATCTCCCCACTGAGATCCCTCAGGGACAACCAAATCTGGATCACCCTGAAATTCTAGACCGACATAAGCATAATCATCAATCATCAGGATTTGTGGTCCCAACCAATTGAAGAATGCGTCGTCATAATTAACAATCCGGCCCACCACTTGTTGTGTCATCAGGTCACACCATCTTTTCATTCGTGGGTCTCTTGGGGCTAGTATTCCCCATTCCACATGCAGGCGTAGGTGTAGAACTCTTTCTAGGAAGAAAGATACTAAAATGGACCCATAAACGAACTATTTTAGGTCCCCATTCTTTCTTTTCGTGAGTTGAGTTTTCATGTTGCGTAATACACCATCAAATAATTTGAATACTCGAGGCTCCAAGCATTTAATAGAATATTGAAAGTAACTTTGGAGTTCCATCTGTGGTGAATCACTCCCTGCCATCCGTGCAACAGTAAAAAGGATGGTTTTGAGGGTCAATTCTCTCACACCTCAGATTGCTACTTTTCCTTTACATCTTTCAGCATCAGGTTCACAATGTCGACAAATGTACTCACTCATGGGAAATCCACCACCTCGACCACCTATCAGAGTCACGCGTGCCCCGTGATGTGACAAACTAGTCAAGAAATATGTATCCTCAATATCCAAAGAGAGGACATGAACACCTACGTGGAACACTTGTTTTTTTGAATCCCACATATGAACAAGATATTCTAGTAATCTCCATTGGGCTCTCATGCCCTGAACTTTGAAGAATTTTAATAGACCACATTGTTGGAGGGAATTTATGGTCCCTGGATCGTTTAAATCCATGAGATCATATTCTTCGTGCTCATGCTCTCACCATTCCAATATCTTTGCAAGAAAACATCTGCATGGGAAACAAAGAATATCTTTAGCACACTTTTTCAACATTTTTTTGGGATTTTTGTTGAGTTAACGATCACTTTTCATTTTAGTTTTCTGGCCATTGCGATCAAACTTCAAGTACAGTGCAGAATTTTCATGAGCATGCCTTAACGCACATGTGGAAATCATTGATTTCCGCAGGGCCTGTTATAGGCCATTCGCGGCGGCCCCAACACACGACTAGTAGTCCCAAATCATCAAAAAATCTTGATTTTTTACCATCAAAAACAAAAATTAATCCATTGAAAATATAGAAGATGAGATGCTTACCTCTTTTACGTAATCCATTCATTGAATGATCCCATGTGGCCTCCGCAATTCGTCGCCGAAGTTGAGGTAAAAAACAAGGGTTTTTGGTAAGTTTTTGACCAAGTACAAATAAAATGGTGAAAAAGACTTTTTGCTTCTATTTATTACTTTTTATCATTTTTACTAATATTTTGTTTTATATAAATACATTTTAGTCAAAAAACCATTAACTCTAAAGGTCTTGTAAGTGTTTTATTCCTTGCATGAAAAAATTTAGGACCTTGGACAACGAAGTATAGATTTTATTTTGTTTGGTCGCATGTACGATTACTTTTTAGGGTTTTTCAGAAAAAACCTTGAGCATAGTCTTTGTTCATTATCGGGCTCAAAAATCAATGAGAACATAACCGAGTATACTTTTGTCGTCTTTTCATACTCGCTACGGTAAGAGGAAAACAACAAAACCTATGGAGAACTCTTTAAGCTCTTTTCATGCTCCCTAAAAACGAAAAGATTGTCGAGCGACCTTGTTCTTTTCACGCTCATAAAATTATTTGAAGAAAATGTTTGATGGGTGATAGTTTATCACTTTTTCGATCCTATCGAACTATTTTATGAAAAAGGAACTGAGAGAGTTCTTTTTTAAGTGTTTTTCCAGACTCTATAAACATGAAAAACCTTCGAGTTTTCTATCTTTGGACTCGTTAAACAAACATCAACAGACCCATACAGGACCGAACCACTCCTTCTTAGGGTTCGTTAAATATACTCCGAGGGACTCATCCAAAGGATGAGCTTAAATTGACAAGCATATGTTATCCTCCTCAAGCTTGCGTAAAAATAAAGAGGTGCTCGCCAGAAATGGTGGGGGGAAATTTGGGAAAGGAATGTGTGTCTGTATCTGTGTTAATGGCAGTAAATGTCACTCTTGAATATGACAACCCTCTTCGTCATTCGAATAAAGGTTGGGTAATCCATTTGTCTTTTGTCTGACCTTCTGCAAGTTTACATCTTGGGTCGTCTTTGAGTTAATACTGCCAAGATCATTGTCGTGTCATTCATATGTCCAAGAGAAGTTCAACTGAAACCTTCTATCAAGTCAGTCATATGCAATTGTCCATTTTTACCATGTCAGCCTTCCCCGTGTCAGTCCCAAGTCACATATGTATTTTTCTCTACCCTAAATCTGTTACTCATTTCATGTCATTGATGGGGGATACATCAAGGCCCTCCTGTGACAAGTCTTTTCCTGTCAACTTCATCTCATTATCCAGGAAAAAGACTTAGAAATTATTTAGTACCTTAGAGCCTGCATGCCTCAATGATAAGTTTCTTCGCTTTTGACAGCGGATTCACATCATTGATCCATGATTGAGAGATTTTGTAAAGTGTTCAACTTCAACTCATTTATTCACACTTGTTGGATTGTACTAGAGTACCTTGGGAGTCATTGACATCATTGGTGATTTCCCTCGCACTTGTTAATAGTTTTCATTAATGACTGGTAATCAAGTGGTTTCTATTCACGTTCGACTTCAACATCTGTAATCACGTGACTAGAATCGTACTAACGAACGATGGATTGAAGACCCTGGACTTCATCATTTTTTGGTCTAGGTTGCGATGGAGTATTTGTGATTTGTTTTGACACATAGATCCACCTTGTATGTCTCGTGGCTATGTTCATACTTGAGTTCTCGATGCATGGATCCACACTGTATTCCTAGTGGCTAGGCAGAATCTTGTTGACATGGATCCATGTTGTATAATTGGTGGCCATGACCTACATTTATGATTTCAATCATTTACGGTCTGAACATGGGAATGCCTACTTCGGACATGGTGTGATATTGTACAGATGCTTGATTGTTTGTAGGTTCCTGATTGGTGCACCCCTAGTTATTGACACATACACACTTATTTTACAAAGTATTTTGGTTGTCTCGAGTTCCAACCTCATGCTTTGAGGGGCATTTTGTTACACATTATTTTGGTCACCCTGATGATGATTACATAAACATGTGTTCAAGTTCCCAATATAATCTTTTTCCTGAGAAAAGAAACCTCTTTCCACCCTTGCAAGATGAATTTTTGGAAGGCCGTTGCGGGCTTCTCCCTTTACACAGTGCGGAAATCCCTGATTTCCGCATGCTACACTATAGCCAGCTCGTGGGATTTCCGCAGGCTTCTATATAGGTAGGTCACGGAGGTGATTTAAAACTAAAAGAGGAAAGAAGTTCTAGCATCTTCTAGAAGTGGAATCTTCTGGAAATATGAGGTGGCGTTTGTATAGTTACGATCCTACTGACTTCTCTGATTTGATGGGATCATCCTCATCTCTTTAACCACTTCAACTTCTCTTATATAATGAAAGGCTTCTCATGGAAAAGGTTAGAGGTACAATCATAAAGAAGCATAGAGACTGAAGAAAGAATAGGATGAAGACTGTGTGAAGAATCCTATTTCAAGTGATTCTTGAGGTTTCCATTCATCCATCAAGATTTTGAGAGAAATATTCATGCAAATGTCAAAACAGATGTATGCGTGTGTCAGAACAAAGGGCCACTAAAAGGGAACTTGTGACATCAAGGCGATTCGGTTGTATCTTCTACCTTTCATTAATATAATACGGTGGCACGTCTCTTTCCCATAAAATGATTAATATTTTATTACATGACTCCTTTATCACATGTTTAGTTTGTCATTGAATTTCACTATTGATGCTTTCACGTTGGTTGATTTGTGTTATTGGAGATCTGATCTCATAGGAACATCAGAGTAAGGTAGGATAAACAAATACATAAGGAAGCAATTCATAAGGTATGCTATCTATTCCTTCTTTGGTAGTTAAAATCAATGATTGAAACCTAGGGAAAGCATCGTGTTACATCTTGTTTTGTTCTAGATCCAAGTGGATCTAGGGGGATTAGTTCATGTCTGCATCTACCGATTTACCTGTTAAAAATGGAGTGGCCGTGCTGAGTGAGAACGACGCCCACAACATAGTCTGAAGAATCTGTCTCAATATCAAAGGGATGTTGCAGGTATGGTAGTGAAAGTACTGGGACTGAGCACAAGCACTGCTTCAAATCATTGAATGCTTGTTGTTGGGACTGACCCCACACAAATTTCACCTTACCACCACCCATGTTCATTTGGATGAGGGCCCATGCAATATGGGAGAATACCAACACGAACCTGTGGTATAAATTGGCAAGGCCCAAGAAGAACCGAAGCTCAGTGAGTGTTGTTGGGGATGGCTATTCTTGGATGACTTGGATCTTGGCTGGATCCACATGCACGCCATGCTGATCAATGATGTAGCCCAGGTAATGGACCTTGTCCATGCTGAAGGAGCATTTTTTCAAGTTGGCATATAGCTTGTGTTGTCGCAGGGTGTGCAGAACCTGCTGAATATGCTGCAAGTGTTCGGCCCAAGTCTTGCTGAATATTAGAATGTCATCCAGATACACCACTACAAAAGTATTGGTGAATGGTCGCAGGATATCATCCATCATCCTCATGAAAGTGGCTAGAGCATTTGTCAAACCAAAGGGCATGACCAACCACTCAAAAAGGCCTTCCTTTGACATGAAGGAGGTCTTCCATACATCTGTCTATTCTATCGTGACCTGGTGGTAGCCAGACTTCAGATCAATCTTACTGAAGTATTTGGCCCCCATGAGTTGATAAAGGAGGTCATTGATTCGGGGAATCGAGTATCGGTTTCTGACAGTGATTTTATTCAGAGCCCGGTAATCAATACAGAGTCACCAAGTTCCATCTTTCTTCTGTACCAACACGATTGGGCTCCCGCAAGGTGATGATTTGGGACGGATGTGCCCCTTGTGGAGCAGTTCTTGGATTTGTTGCTTGATCTCCTCATTCTCTAATAAAGAGCAGTGATAGACTGACCCATTGGACAACAGTGCGTCGGGGGTCATATCGATGGGGTGCTTGACCTGGCATTGCAGAGGTACCCCTATAGGTGAAGAGAAGATATCTGAGTATTCTTCCACGACCTTATCTACTTGCTTCTACTATGTGGAGAGGTCGGATGTAGAGACCTTCGATGTGGTTGTGATCTTTCACTTATTATGAGAGCGAATCACGAAGAAGACAAACTTCCCCGTCTGAGAGATGATCTTCCTGCATTTCTTATCAAAGATCAAGGAAATAACACTAGGTGGGACTACCTCGGGTATCCTGTTCAAAGTAATAATAACACTACGAGGCCTAGAATCATATACAACATGGCGTTTCCATAAATAAGGTTGGCCCAAAATAACATCACAAACTTTGAGAGGAGAAACATCACACAATACCTTGTCTTTGAAGGGCTTGATGCCATATGACAGTCGACACTGTTGGCTGACGTGGAGATCGCTTCCTTGGTAGAGCCATCCGATGGTGTAGGACTGTGGATGTGGTGTTGTTGGCAGGGCCAACCGCTTGATGACCTCTGCTGACTTGAGGTTCTTCTAGCTATCGCTATCAACGATGAAGTGCAGTGGGGTGCCTTTTACCCACATCTGTGAATGGAAGATATGCTCTCCTTCTTCTGGCTCATCTGGTTCACCAGGTTGGAGCTTGGTGGTAGCAACGGTGGCACTGGGTTCCATGTCAATGATCTGTCTTCCCCTTTCTAGTCCTGGCTCAGAGTTAGAATCCACATCTGATTTAGAGGCTTTCACTTCGGCCACCAGTGACTGCTTTGAGCGACAGTCAATAGTGTTATGACAAGGGCTCTTATGGAAGTCGCACCACTTCCCGGTATCTTTCTTTGTCTTTCCGGTGTCCTTCTTTTCTTATGGCTTGGACTGGTTTTTCTGATACTGTCCATCTTTTCTCTGTCCTTTGTTCTATGGGTTGGGGCCTCCCTTTCCTAGATTTTTTTGTGAGGGGTTCCCAGGCCCAAATTGCCGTGTCTTTTGTTTGAGCGTATGCTCGATTTTGACGGCATATTGGTAGGCTGCGCTTAAGGATGAGATGTCCAGAAATTCCATTTCGATCTGGATGTATCTGTGTAGAGCACTATGATACTTGAGCACTAGATGTCGCTTCAAATCTTTGATACCCATCTTAGTGCACAAGGTATGAAAGATATTTGTGAACTCTGGCACTGCTTGGTCTCTTTCTTGCCGCAGTGTGGCCCATTTGGTATACAGGTCGTCATAAATTTCGACAGGGTAGTATTGTTCCTTAATAGTATCCTTGAAGGATTCCCAGGTGGCCATGAATAAAAATAATGAGGTTTCCTCTATTTCCTTTTTCTCACAGAAACTTTCCCACCAATCTTTGACATGGGGAACGACTTTGAGGAGCGCAAAAGTAATCTTTTCTCTATTCGAAAAGTTATGGACAAAAAAATACCCTTCTAGTAGATTCAACCACTTGTCTACACCATATGCGTCTATCTGACCTTCAAATATAGGAATATCAAAATTTATTTGTACCTTGAAGGGGGTGGCGCCTCCATTCGAAGATGATGTGTCGCCTGTTGGTAGTCATCGAAGGATTTGCGCGAAACTATCCATCATCTCGTTCCTCTGTTGTGTGAGGGATTCCTCAATCAACAGTTTGAAAGGATCTCCTGTCCCGTCATCTTTATTTTCTCCTGCCATGAGAGGTTTCTTGGGCGTGCGAGAGCTTTTGTCCTCAAGAGAAACAAGCTCGAGACCCAATTCTTTGTACTCCGACCTCGTTGGGGACATGCATTAAGACGACAAGGAGCATACTGCTTTGATACCACTGATCTGAATTTTATGAGTAGAACAAAATGAATAAAGATTATTAATAGGTGCTTAACACAAAATAACAGAGATATAATAAAACTGGTTTTCTATTCAATAACGAAATAAGTTGAAACTGTAAAATGCAGTGAAAACAAGCTTGCTAGAATGGTGGTGGCTTATCTCTGAGAAGAGATGTGACGACTACACGCATTCGCAAGAAGAAGATTACAATGAGGCTCTAAAGGAATTTTTTTACAATAAACAAGAATTCCAAAAACCCTAGACATCCAAAAACCTAACCCTAGGAGATGAAGCACCAAAAGTCATGTGGGCCCCATTTCGGTAAGTTAGTACATAAACTTCCCAGGGTCGTAACTTTTGCATACGATCTCCGTTTTAGGCGTGTGATAGCTAGTTGGAAAGGTATAGTCAAGGAGATTCATTTTGGGGGATAAATATATCATTTAGCTATCATTGAGAAGCTCAATCCCGAAAAACCTTCATTTAGGCCCTCAAAATGGCCCTGGAAGTTAAAACTGCTAAAAATAGTAAATTGCCAAAATTGTCAGAAAATTGTTTTGAGCCAGTTGGAAAAGGTGGGTGGTCATCGATATCCATATGGATCACATACTCAACTCTGATTTTATTTTCTGCAACCTATTCCCGTAGAAAGTGATACTTTATTGGAATGTGCTTCGTCTTGGACTGCATCACCATGTTTTTTGAGATACTGATGGCACTTGTATTATCACAATATATTGGAATGGGCTCATCATACTCAAACTATATATCTGTCAAAGTTTGTTTCATCCAAAGAACCTGTGTACAACATGATGTTGTTGCAATATACTCTGCCTTGGCTGTAGATAGAGATAGAAATGATTGTTTCTTTCTTAGCCATGATACCAAACACTCACCTAAGTAGAACGCTGCTCCACTGGTGCTTTGTCGGTCATCAATACAAACTTCCCAATCTGCATATGTGTAGGCAATAAGTGATAGATATTTTCCTTTTGGATACCATAATCCAAACTCTTTGGTTCCTTTAAGATATCTGAAAATCCTCTTTACTGCTAATACATGTGATTCCTTTGGTGCTGCTTGAAATCGTGCCACCTGTCAAACTGCTTGCATTACATCTGGTTTAGATTTTGTGACATATATTAGGCTGCCAATCATTGACCTGTATTGCCTCTGATCTGTAGACTTCGAATCATCATCTTTGCTCAACTTACAATTGGTTTTCATGGGAGTGATAACTGGTTTGAAATCTTCCATTCCGAACCTCTTTAGCATTTCTATGATATACTTGGTTTGAGAAATAAAAATTCCTTGGTTGCTTTGACGTATATGAAGTCCCAGGAAGAAGGATAGTTCTCCAAGTAACGATATTTCAAATTCATTCTGCATGTATTTTGCAAATTTCTAGCTTAACCTGTCATCATCACTACAAAAAATAATATCATCAACATAAACTTCAATTAATAAAATATTACCTTGACTTACCTTGATGTATAGGTTGTTGTCTGCACTTCCTTTTCTTAACCGTGCCTACTGCAGATACTTATCCAGTCTGGAGTACCATGCTCTAGGAGCCTGTTTTAGACCATACAAGGTCTTCTTTAATTTACATACATAGTCTGTGTTCTTTGACAACTGAAATCCTTCTGGTTGTTCAATGTAGACTTCTTCTTCAAGTTCCCCATTCAGAAAAACCGATTTTACATCCATATGATATACTTTAACATTTTTGGAGCATGCATAAGCTAAAAGTAAACGGATTGCTTCCATTCTGGCAACTGGGGAAAATGTCTCTTCAAAGTCGATTCCTTCAATCTGTGCATATCCTTTACATACCAATCTAGCTTCGTTCCTTGTAACCTGTCCATATTCATTCAATTTATTCCTAAAAACCCATTTTGTGCCGATCACATTCTTATTCTTTGGTCTTGGAACCAATTCCCATGTGTCATTTTTCTCTATTTGATCCAATTCTTCATCCATGGCCTTATTCCAAAATTCATCATTGCTGGCTTCTTCAAAACAGTTTGGTTCAATTGTAGATAAGAGTGCTAAGTGTGTTTGTTCTAGTGAACGGATTTTTGATCTAGTATCAACTCCTACATATTTGTTTCCAATAATCTGACCTAAAGGATGATTCTTCTGTACTCATTTGCTAGGTGTCTTTGGAGATACTTTCTGAACTTGCTCTTCTTCTTCTGTCGGATTATCTTCATCTTCATATTCCTCTTCTACTTCTTTTTCATCTTCTTCTTTGAAAAGTTGTTCTATTGATTTATTTTCTTCTTCCTTTGATTCTGGTCTGCCTATTTAAGCAATTGTTACGTTGATGCTTTCCACAACTTTGTTCAATTTTAGATTTTAACAATTGTATGCTTTCCTTGTACTTGAGTAACCAACAAGTATTCCTTTGTTCACACGAGAGTCAAACTTTCCAATTCTACCATATTCTCTTTTGATGTAGCATTTGCTTCCAAAAACTCTGAATTGCTTCACATTTGTTGGTCTTCCTTTCCATAGCTCGTAGGGAGTTTTATCAGTGTTGTTTCTAAGCATTACTCTGTTTTGAATGTGAATTGTTGTATGCACTTCCTGTGTCCAAAATATATCTATCAATTTGGAATCCATTAGCAATGTTCAAGCCATTTCTTGTACTGTCATGTTGTTTATTTCAACAACTCCATTCTGTTGAGGTGTCCTAGCAACGAAGACTTGCCTTTTTATTTCATGACTACTACAGTAGTCCATAAATTCCTTTGAAGTGAACTCTCCTCCATTATCGGATCTCAAACATTTGATTCTTGAATCCATCTCATTTTCAACCATTTCCTTGTAGATCTTGAAGTTTTCAAAAGCTTCTAACTTGTTCTTGAGAAAGAAAACTGCATTCATTCTTATATAATCATCAACTAATAACATAAAATATTTTTCACCTTTTAATCCCTTTGTTGTAGTTGGTCCAACTAGATCAGTGTGCACAATTTCAAGTGGTCTTGTTGTTGAATATTCCTTTGATTTGAACCTGGTCTTTGTTTGCTTTCCTTGTTGACAATGCTTGCATAAAGTGTTGGTTGGTTTCGTGATCTAGGGCATTTCTCCGACTGCTTCTCTTTTGATGACTTTGACAAGGTTATCAAAATGCATGTGACCCATTCTTCTATTCCATAGCCAACTTTCATCTTCCTTTCCTAGACACCACTTTTCATTTCCAACTTCACTTAACACATATATGTTGTTTGAAGTTCTTGCAACTGTACCGACCAATTTCCCTGGACCTTCTTTTCTTATCTCACACTTTTCTGAATTGAAAGTAATTTTGTGACCTTGGTCACACATTTGAATCACACTTAGAAGATTATGTTTCATATCTTCTACTAGTAGAACATTTTGTTCCTTTTCATTCTTGTTCCCAATTTGGACTATGCCTTCTCCAATGATTTTGGATGAATTATCATTTCCGAAGGAGACTGATCCATTTTTATTTTTATTTTCGTAATGTAAGAAATTTGTCTTTATCACCTGTCATGTGTTTTGAACATCCACTGTCAACATACCAATCATGTTTCTTCTACTTAGCTTGTAGAGCGACTGTGCATTCTTCATTTTTACACTGATTTTTCTTTCTTATCCATGTTGTTTTCTGAGGTTCTTGTCTATGACTGTTGTTATTCTGTTGAGGTTCTTTAGGAGGGACTGTTATTATGCAATCCTTGGCCATGTGTCCAAAATTGTTACATTTGTAACATTCCACTTCAGTGCTCAAAGATGAAAACCTGTTGTAACTTCTTATTTGTGTGTCACTAGGTCTCCTTGAATAATCCCTGTGTATAACTCTCAAAGTTGTCACTATTCCTGTTGTTAGCTCTGCAATTCACATCTTTATGTCCAAAATTATTACATGCATAACATAAACCAAAAAATATAGTTTGATACCTGGGAGTTGAAGAACTTCTAAAAGGAGGTGCTCTTATGAGTCCTTCTTCTTTAGGCCTATCTGTCTGTTGTTGATTCTGAAATATGAATCTTCTTGGTGGAGGAGTGTCCCTATAATCTTCCTTGTACATCTTCCTATTCTCTTTGATTGTTTCTGCATAGCTCTTTGAATTTTTTTATTGCTCTGTTGTTTTGGAGCTTGATCCATTTTCTATCTGATTGTATCCAAGTCCGAACTTGCCAAGATGAGATTTTTGACTACTGATAATGTCATCCAGAACTTTTGAGATATTCTACATATTTTTCTTTTGAATATCATTTCTTAGTGTGACAACCTCTGCTTCCAAGTTTCCAATGATCTTGTCATTTTCTTCTAGTTGTTCTTTGAGTGCTTCTTCAATTCTTTTATCTTCTCCTATTTGAACCTTCAATTTTGTGATCATTTGTTCTAGTTCTCGAGTGTCCTTTTTCTTGTCTAGTTCTGCTTATAGTTTCTTGTTTTTCTTCTTTTCTCTTCTGATAATTTCTATGACACACATTAATTCTTATCGATAGTCAACTTCTGCCTCTTCAATTTCTTCTTCGACTTCTTTGCATTCTTCTTCGGAGTCTTCTTTGTCAGAGTCTTTTACTTCCATGAATAGAACTCTTCCTGTCTCATTGTCACTGACTTCATCTTCATCTGATGATGAGATGTCTTCTTTGGTGTATAAGATTTTCTTGAAAAATTTCTTTGTAGTTCTTTTTCCTTTATATGTGTGTTTTCCTTTTGAGTAACCTTCATCATTTCTCTTTTTTTTATGAGGACATTTGTTAGCAAAATGACCAATACCATCACAATTAAAACAAATTAAAGAGAGCTTACCTCTATACCTATTGTTGGTTCCCTTGTTCAATATTTTGACAAAGTTGGCCACTTCTTCATCATCTTCTGAGGCATCACTGCTGCTGCTATATTCTTCTTGTTCTTTTTTTTTTCTTTGATCTTTTGGATTCCTTGAAGGTTGCTTCTTTTACATCTAGATTTTCCTGCTCAATTCTCATTTCATATGTTGTGAAGATTCCATGCAGTTCATCCATGCTTATTGAGTCTAGATCCAATCTTTCTTCTAGTGCTGATATCTTAGGGTTGAATCTCATAGGAAGACATCTTATTATCTTTGAACAATTATAGATTCTTCAATTTCTTCTCCCAATCCTATGATTGCATTCACTATTCCATCAACTCGTAAGAAGTAGGTTGCAATATCTTCATCTTCCTTAATTTTTAGTTGTTCGAACTGACCTCTGTAAGTCTAAAGCTTTGTTTCTTTGACTATTGTATCTCCTTCATAAATATTTTGAATCTTTTCCCAAATATCTCTAGCGGATTTACAGTGTGCAACTTTGGTGAATACCGTATCACTGAGACCATTCAAAAGTGCATTTGTGGCTTTGGAATTATTCTCACCGAGTTTTACTTCTTTGTCATTTGTTGGTGGAACTGTTGATGTTGTGTATCCATCTACATTTGATTTCCAAACTTGAAATCCATGTGCCTATATATATGTCCTCATCCTTATGCTCCAAAAATCATACTTCTGTCCATCAAACCGTGGTATTCCATTTTTATATGAGTTGGTACTCTCTATGATCTACCTTTCAGTGGTTAAAGTGATTTATGAAGGAACCTTATCTGATACCAATAGTTGGATTACT
>ML777638.1:676267-693656 GCA_009831015.1 Picea engelmannii
CAAGTGCATCCAACCATGTACCAAGTATGTACCAATCATGTGTCAACTACTCATCAACTATGAATTATCAATATGTACCAACATCATCAACTATACACCTCATGTATGTGCCAACTCATCAACTACTTGTCTCAACCATGTACCCAGCATGTACCTCAACCAAAATCCCTCATCAATTTCATCATCCAAATCTGATTTGTAGCTCTATAATAGACCTGTTTTATATGATCACAGTCCTGCAAACCTTCCTTAACTTCAACAACAAGAGACTAGCATTTTCATCAAACTTTTCTTTAGTCTTTCATGCCTAGTTTTGGATTAGTCAACAACCCTAACTTGAATTAATCATAACTTTGTACTTGTAATGTATAAAGATCCAAAACGGATACAAAATGTTCTTCAGTGTGTTTTATGAAATTCCTCCAGGTGTCACTACTTGGAACCTCTCAGGAAAGGAGTTATAGAAAAAATGACATACCTTGCTGAAATCTGGCTTATTCTAGAGAGAGACCTTGTAGAGCGTTCCCTGCATGAAATATTTGTTGAATTGATTTGAAACTATTACACAACATACTACAGATTGTACCATAACCAACACATTTTGTTTCACTGGATTTGGATTTGTTATGAATAAGTTATGACGTTTTTACCCGAAACACCTGTTTTTGACTAGTTTCATGACTAGCCACAAACCCTATTTTCCATGGAGTGTAACTCCAAAACTACAATGATCCACAAGCTTAATTTGTTACCACATATAATTGGATATGTTTTATCAATGGAATAACAATTTCACAGTATGAATCATTATAGAAAACAAGTTATAGCGAAAATGGTGAGATGACCTGTAAATAACATACCTTAGAAAGCACCATCAAAAGATTTTATCCTTCCTTGCATTTTGGCCTTATTTTCTTCACATTCCCTCAGCATTTTGGCTTATATATATCCTTGGTTACCTCATACACCTATAGATATTCAATATTCTCAAGTGTGATTAAAATGAGAGAGCCTTGCCTCTTATTTATACTCTCCAAGTAGCTTCCTTAAAAACATCTTCTAGGTCACTTGGCCCCACTTTCCTTATTTTAGGGTTAACCCACTTCTAATTTCTCCATTAAATTTATTATTGAAACAATTTATTTTGTATTAAATTTGAATTATAATATACTCATTACTTCACTTTATTATTTACCTTTTAAAATATCTTAAACCACTTTGACTACATTGACCTTTTGGGGCTTCTAGATGACACATGAGGGTCCTCCAACTTTGTAAGGCCATAACTCTCAAACCATGAGGAGTTATGTGACGTTCCACATACCACCAGAAATGGAATGACATGTAATATCCATATAGAATAATATTATCTAAAAATATATCATAACTCATAATGTTATCCATCAGACAAACTTGGGTCCATATAGGATAGTTTACCTAACAAATTCATTGTTCTTCATCTCATTATTCCATAATTAAGCATGGGTTCTCTTACTCTACAAAGCGTCTTCCCGTGAGGGCTTTCACCATAAGGGGACCACTTTGGAGTTCATCCATATTTACTTCTTATCAACCATGACAAGAAAATAATGAGTCATCTTTACATCAAACAATATTGGGTCCATTACCCAAACCTTTGTGCTGCGGGGCTTTCTTCAAGGGTTGACATCAATGAAAACCAACCTTAATCAACAATTCTATTTCAAGATGTTCACTTTTTTCACAATTAAAGAAAAACAACATACCTCTGGTGATTATGTACTCTTCATCTTCTGAATCTTCTTGACATGGTGAACATAATTATTCTTGATTTGTATCTGCATCTTCTTTGACATTTTCCAAATCTATGATGGGTGAATAATATGTTTCATGTAACTTATCCCAAAGTTCTTTTGCTGATGAAAATTTACCAACCTTTTCTCTTACCGGATTAGGTAATCCTTTCTAGATGAAATCCATTGTTATTTTGTTATTCTTCCTCAATTCCTTCTTAGCTGGAGTCTTTGCCCTTTTTGAACTATCATCTCTTGTAACAACTGATAACCAAATATAATGTCCTAGTGCATGTAAAAATATTTTCATCCTTATGCTCCACATCTCATACTTAAAATCATTATGACCATTAAACATTGGTAGTCCATTCTCAGAATAATCCATGATCTCCTTCCAGTGGTTAAACTTTTTCCTCAAGGAACCGGCTCTAAAACCAATTGTTGGATTACTGAGAGGGGGGTTGAATCAGTAATAGAGCAATTTAATCATTTTTCACCATAAAATGCAAGTGTTATATCAATGCAGCATTATCATCCAATAATTGTAGAGTAAATAAACAATGAACAAATGAGGAATCAAACACATACACAATACACCAGTGTTTTATGTGGAAACCCAAAGTGTTAGAAAACCACAAAATTCTTTTTATTATATGTCTTTAAGAATTACATTCATTGGAAGCACCAACTTCCTTTTTCTTCAAGCTACAACTGGAAGGAGGCTCCAACCCCCCAGTTTCTCAGGCTGTAACTTGAGGGAAGCTCCAACTCCCCAATTCTCTGGCTACAACCAAAAGGATTCTACAACCCCCTATGTTCTCCAGATACAACCAGAAGGTGGCTACAACCACCTGTCCTTTCCCCATCCAATTGCCCTGGCATATAAGTAGAATGATGGAACCACTGTCACACTATCAATGTGAGATATATTGCTATAAACCTGTACCAATAAACCTTCACCAAACAACTTGAACCATGTATCAACTATGCATCAACCTGTACCTCAACCTGTAATCAACTTGTACCATAAACAAGTGCATCAACCATGCACCAACCTATACGAAACAACCTATAATCAACCTATACCATAAATAAGTGCATCAACCATGCACCAACTTGTATAAATAACCTGTCGCAACAACCTATCCAAAAAACATATCACAACAAACTGTCTCATCAATCTTATCAACCAAATCATATCTACTCACCAAGATCAATCACCAAGACAACTCTCAAATACGTGCATCAACCAATCATAACACAAAAACTCATAATCATCACCAAGATCAATATGTGCTTCAAATAATATACCAAGAAAAATATGCTACATCATCCATAAACCATGTGTTAAAAATACTACTAACAAGTGCCTCCAACCATGTACCAAGTATGTATCAATCATGTATCAACTACTCATCAACTATGACTCATTAAGATGTACCAATGTCATCAACTATACACCTCATGTATGTGCCAACTCATCAACTACTTGTCTCAACCATGTACCCAACATGTGCCTCAACCAAAATCCCTCATCAATTTCATCATCCAAATATGATTTGTAATTCTATAATAGACCTGGTGTATATTATCACATACCTTCAAACCTTCCTTAACTTTAACAACAAGAGACTAGCATTTTCATCAAACTTTACTTTAGTTTCACATGACTAGTTTTGGATTAGTCAACAACCCTAACTTGAAATAATCATAACTATGTACCTGTAATGAATAAAGATCTGAAAATAGTACAAATATTTTTCAATGTGTTTTATGCAATTCCTCCAGGTGTCACTACTTGGAACCTCTCAGAAAAGGGGTTATAGAAAAAATGACACACCTTGTTGAATTCTGTCTTATTCTAGAGAGCGAACTTATAGAGCATGCCCCGCACAGAATATTTTTTGTATTTATCTAAAAAATTTACACAGAATACTAAAGAATGTACTCTAATGAGCTCATTTTGTCTTACTTAATTTGGATCTTTTATGAAGAAGTTATGATGTTTTTACTCGAAACAACTGTTTTAGACTAGTTTTAGGACTAGCAACAAACCTTATTTTCCACAGAGTGTAACTCCAAAAATACAACGAACCACAAGAAAAAATTCATACCACAACTACTTGGATATGTTTTCTCAATGACCTATGAATTTCATGATCTGAATCATTCTAGGAAAAAAGTTATTGCGAAAATGGTGAGATGACCTGTAAATAACATACCTTAGAAAACGTCATCAAAAGAATTTATCCTCCCTTGAATTTCGACCTTCTTTACTTCACCTTCTCTCTGAAATTCGGCTTAGATATCCTTTGGTTACCTCAGTCACCTGTAGATATTCAATATTCTCAAGTGTGATTTAAAATGAGAGATCCTTGCCTCTTACCTTTTAACCATCTTAACCCACTTTCCTTATTTTAGATTTAACCAACTTCTAACCACTTGTCCAATTAGTAATTTATCCATTAAATTTATTATTTGAATAATTTATTTTGTATCCAATTTGACTTATAGTACACTCATCACTTCACTTTACCTCAAGGGGTTACCTTCTAACCATCTTAAACCACTTTCCTTATTTTAGGGCTAACCCACTTCTAACCACTTGTCAACTTAGTAATTTCTCCATTAACGTTATTATTTAAATATTTTATTTTGTATTCAATTTTAATTATAGTACACTCATCACTTCACTTTATTATTTACCTTCTAAAATCTCTTAAACCACTTTGACTACTTTGACCTTTTGGGGCTTCTAGATGAATCATGAGGGTTCTCCAACTTCACATGGCCATAACTCTCTAACTGTGAGGAGTTATGTGGCGTTCCACATACCACTAGAAATGGAATGACATGTAATATCCATATAGAATAATATTTCCTTTAAATATATCAAAACAAATACCATTATCCATCAAACAAACTTGAGTCGATTACCCAAACCTGGGTTCTCTAACTTCTCATGACCATAACTCTCTAACTGTGAGGAGTTATGTGAAGTTATAGATACCACCGAAAATGGAATGGAATGTACTATCCATATAGAATAGTATTACCTTCAAATATATTAAAACTCATACAATTATACATGAAACAACTTTGGGTCCATTATCCAAACCTTTTTGATACCAGAGTTCCCTACCAAACTTTCTCTAAGGGTTGAAATCAATCACTAAGGGTTGACATCAATATACAATATCACTCTCCAATTGTTGACATCAATGAAAACCAACAATCCATGCCAACTATCCATCAACCTAAGCTAACTGTTTGACAATATCCCCCTTTGGCATTGATGACAACACCAACATTGATGAAAACACTTAGTCATGATAAAATTCATGCTTATACTCCTCATCAATGTTTCTATCTCTCCCCCTTTGACATCAATGGCAAAGGGTATCTCCCTTAGGGGATGCTCCCCTTGACTGAAATCTCCTTGGGGTTACTCCCCTTGTCTACGTGCCTTTGATTTTTCTTTATGTTTATAAGCCTCTGATTACTCTCTTTCCCTTCATATGAATAATATCTCCCCCTTTGACAAAGTGTATCACTCTAAAGTCATATCGCTCATTCTTTCCTTGTGACAATTTCTCCCTTTGGAAACATGCTTCTATGTTCTCTCTCTGAACATTTACCTTTTCATCTGATAAATCTCTCTCCCTTTGTCCTATTTATGGTGCTTCCTTGTGTACATATAAGACATATAAGATAAGAATTCAAAAGCATTCATTTTGGAGTAGAAATTACTCCTAGTCTCTGGCGAAGATACTCAAGGGATTCCTGTGGAAGCGGTTTTGTAAACATGTATGCCACTTTTTATTTTGTTCCCACATATTCAACTTTGATGTTCTTCTCTACAAACTGTTCTCGTAGAAAGTGATACTTGATTGGAATGTGCTTCGTCTTGGAGTGCATCATCGGGTTTTTTTAGATACTGATGGTGCTTGTATTATCACAATAGTTTGGAATGGGATCATCATACTCAACTTGCATATCTTTCAAAGTTTGTTTCATCCATAGAACCCATGTACAACATGTTGCTGCTGAAATATACTATGCCTCGACTGTAGATAAGGATATTAATGATTATTTATTTCTTAGCCAAGATACTAAACACTCACCCAAGTAGAATGATGCTCCACTGGTGCTTTGTCAGTCATCAATGAAACCTACCCAATCTGCATCTGTGTAGGCAATAAGTGATAGATCCTTTCCTTTTGGATACCATAATCCAAACTCTTCTGTTCCTTTGAGATATCTGAAAATCCTCTTCACTACTAATACATGTGATTCCATTGGTGCTGCTTAAAATCGTGCCACCTGTCCAATTGCCTACATTAAATCTTATCTAGATGATGTCACATATAGTAAGCTACCAATCATTGACTTCTATTGCCTCTGGTTTGTAGACTTTGAATCATCAACTTTTCTCAACTTTCAACTGGTTTGCATAGGAGTGGTAAGTGGTTTGCAATCTTCCATTCCAAACCTCTTTGGCATTTCTCTGATATACTTAGTTTGAGAAATAAAAATTCCTTGGTTTCTTTGACATATCTGAAGACCCAAAAAGAAGGATAGTTCTCCAAGTAATGCCATTTCAAATTCATTCTTCTTATCCTTTGCAAATTTCTGGCTTAACCTGTCATTAATACTTCCAAAACAATATCATCAACATAAATTTCAATTAATAAAATATTACCTTCAGTTACCTTGATGTAGAGGTTGTTGTCTGCGCTTCCTTTCCATAGTTCATAGGGTGTTTTTTCATTGTTGTTTCTGAGAATTACTATGTATTGAATTTGAACTGATGTATGCGTTGCATGTGTCCAAAAAATATCTGTTAATTTGGAATCCATTAGCATTGTTTGAGCCATTTCCTATGTAATTATCATCCATTATGATAATGTTCCTTTGTCCCTAAACCACTCTCTGAACCAATCTATGAATCCATGCCCTCATCCCCTATCATATATCTGTCCAAACCTGCTAAGTGTTCTTACGAATCCATCTCTATCCATACTGTCCAAGACTCTACTTGCACAACTATCCATAATGTTGACCCATTTATCACTATACTATCATGAAGTCTTGATTAATCTATCAAACTATACTTCTGCTAACTGATTTCTCTGAATTTGTCTTCTCAAACTCTGCAAGCTGCTCGAAGGATGGTTCTTTGGTCTGTCACAACTATCACATAGACTCCCCCTGTATAATATTCATATTACTTGGGAGTCTCTAACTCGGATGGCTCATAACAATTCCTTCTCTGATGTGTATTCATCATCATCTTCATTGATATATTCATCATCATCTTCATTGGTGGATTCATTATCTCTCTGAGATCTGACTTATTTCTTTCTGTATGTGGATTCATCTTTCACTACAATGCCTGAAAGTACAATCTCTTGAACCTGTTCCTTATTTACCTATCCTTCCTTTCTTTCAGTTATTTTCCAAACCTTTCTATATCTGGCATCTTTCTTTTTCTCTGTATAATTTTCTTCATCTCGTTTTATTTTCAATCTTGTGATCTCTGGTAACTGGTCTTTGTTCACATGTTCTTCCTTTTTTCTTATCCATAGTTTCTTATATATGGTATCATTATTCTCTTTCATGGAAGTATCGATCATGCTTCTACAATCACTGACTATGTGTCCATAGTTATGACATTTGTAACACTCAATGTTACGTGTGACCACATAGACACTTCCTGCTTGAACATTTCTTTTATAATCCCTGTAATCTGCAACCTTATGTCCAAAGTTAGTACAATAAAAACAATGACCATAAAATAAATTTGCATACCTGGGAGTGAATGATGTTCTTTGTGGCGTAGTCCTTCTGAATTTTTTCTTTGACTAATCATGATCATGATTGAAGCTTCTTTGGGGCTTGAACATGGATGGTATTCTTGAATATGTATCTTCAATAGTTTTCTTAGATTCTGGTTGACCATGATTCCTTCCTTTGAGTACTTCTACATAACTCTTTCCATTTTCTTCATTCTTCTTTTCTAGAAACCTAGAGTGCTTCTCTTCATTCTTTATAACTGATGTGGATGTTTTTGTCTCTTCAATGTTTTTGTTGAGCTTTACGATTTTACTTCTCAATGTGACAACTTCTTCTTCAAGCTTCTCAACCTCTTATTCTTTCTTCATTATCTGAGACTTCATGATTTCTTATGTTCTTTTCGCTTCTTCAAGCTGAATTTTTAATGTGATTATTTCTTCTTCAAGTCCTTTCTCTTCTTGACTAAACTCTGCCTCAAGATGGTTTAGATCGTTAGTTCTTTCCTTAATATGATCTGTCAATATCTTCTCTCTCATTTATGCTTCTTCCTTATGTGCTGCTATGTTGGTTTCCAAACATTTCTTTTGACATTCAAGATTTTATTTGATCTTTCTCGCTTCTTCTAACTGATTTCTTAAGTTCTCGATGACCTGTTGGGATTCTTAAAAAATGTGAACACTTTCCTTTTGTTTCATCAATTCTTTCTTGAGTGAATTGTTTTCTTCTCTTAGTTCATCTAAAATGATAATCAATTCTTCTTCATAATTGTGTTCCTTTTCAATTAGTTTTTTTGTCTCATTTCCTTCATGGCATTCTATTTCAATATGTCCACGTTTTTCACAATTAAAACAAAACAACATACCTCTCGTGATTATGTACTCTTCATCTTCTGAATCTGCTTGACATGGTGAACATAATTCTTCTTGATTTTTATCTACATCTTCTTTGACATTTTTTGAATCTATGATGGTTGAAGAATATATGTCATGTAACTTATCCCAAAGTTATCTTGTTGATGAACATTTACCAACCTTTTCTCTTACCAGATTAGGTATTCCTTCCTAGATGAAATCCATTGTTATTTTGTTATTCTTCCTTAATTCCTTCTTGGTTGCAGTCTTTTCCCTTTTTGAACTATCATATCCTGTAATAATTGATAGCCAAATATAATGCCCCTGTGCTTGTAAAAATACTTTCGTCCGTATGCTCCACAACTCATACTTAAAACCATTATGACCATTAAATATTAGTACTCCATTCTCAGAATTATCCATGATATCCTTCTAGTGGTTAAACTGTTTCCTGAAGGAATCAGATCTAAAACCGATTGTTGGATTACTGAGAGGGGGGGTGAATTAGTAATAGAACAATTTAATCTTTTTTTACCATAAAATGCAAGTGTTATATCAATGTAGCATTATCATCCAATACTTGCAGAGTAAATAAACAATGAACAAATGAGAAATCACGCACATACACAGAATACTACAGTCTGTACCCTAACCAACACATTTGGTCTTACTTAATTTGGATCTATTATGAACAAGTTATGACGTTTTTACCCAAAACACCTGTTTTAGACTAGTTTCAGGACTAGCCACAAACCCTATTTTCCACGGAGTGTAACTCCAAAACTACAATGACCCACTATCTGAAATTTGTAACATAGCTACTTGGATATTTTTTCCAATGGCCTATGAATTTCATGGTCTGAATCATTCTAGAAATAAAGTTATTTTGATAATGGTGAGATGACTTGTACATAACATGCCTTAGAAAGCATCATCAAAAGAATTTATCCTCCCTTGAATTTCAGCCTTATTTACTTCACCTTCTCTCTGAAATTTGTCTTAGATATCCTTTGGTTACCTCAGTCACATGTAGATATTCTATATGCTCAAGTGTGATTGAAAATGAGAGGGCCTTGCCTCTTATTTATACTTTCATGTAGCTTCCTCAAGGGGTTACCTTTTAACCATCTTAACCCACTTTCCTTATTTCAGGGTTAACCAACTTCTAACCACTTGTCCAATTATTAATTTATCCATTGAATTCATTATTTAAATAATTTATTTTGTATCCACCTTGACTTATAGTACACTCATCACTTCACTTTACCTCAAGGGGTTACCTTCTAACCATCTTAAACCACTTTCCTTATTTTAGGGCTAACCCACTTCTAACCACTTGTCAACTTAGTAATTTCTCCATTAACTTTATTATTTAAATAATTTATTTTGTATTCAATTTCAATTATAGTACCCTCATCACTTCACTTTATTATTTACCTTCTAAAATCTCTTAAACCATTTTGACTACTTTGACCTTTTGGGGTTTCTAGATGACTCATGAAGGTTCTCCAACTTCACATGGCCAAAAATTTCTAACCGTGAGGAGTTATGTGACGTTCCACATACCACTGGAAATGGAATGACATGTAATATCCATATAGAATAGTATTTCCTTCAAATATATCAAAACTCATACAGTTATCCATCAAACAAACTTTGGTCCATTACCCAAACCTGGGTTCTCCAACTTCTCATGGCCATAAATCTCTAACCGTGAGGAGTTATGTGACATTCCACATACCACCGGAAATGGAATGGAATGTACTATCCATATAGAATATTATTACCTTAAAATATATTAAAAGACATACCATTATACATGAAATAACCTTGGGTCCATTACCCAAAACTTTGTGCTACCAAAATTCACTACCAGACTTTCTCCAAGGGTTGACATCAATCACTAAGGGTTGACATCAATATACAATATCACTCTCCAATGGTTGACATCAATGTCAAGAAACAATTCATAACAACTATCCATCAACCTAAGCCAATTGTCTGACAACTTGAACATAAACCTCATTAATATTAGTAGGTCCAAAGATAAATACAATATTGCGAATATAAGCAGGAAAACCTCCTATATACTTCATAAGAGTTTCTAGTGTAGTCAATGGAACATCTAACATCAAATCCATCTTACAAAATTCATATGTATATTCCTGCATCGACTGTTCTTTTCTTTACTTAAGACTTTTCCATTCAATTAAGTCCTTTTTCTTATACCCCAAAGGATATAACTGTTTGCTAAGTGCGAAAATAAAATTATGCCATTATGGAAAAATATTACCAACTTGTTGAGTTCCATGTTGCATATTACTTTTCCATCAGATGAGAGATGTGCCTTCAAGATGAAGTGATGCCAATCTGATTTTGGTTGCCTCATCTTTGATTTGCTGCACATTACAATATACCTCCATCTGTCTAACCCAATTATCAAGTTTCTCAGCATTAACTTCGCCATCATACATATGTAAAACAAATTTTACATCAAGTTTAAGTAATGACATATCATGCTTATGTTTATGAGAATGTTTTCTTAAATAAGTAGTATTTGAAGTTGTACTTGAAGAAGAAGAAGATGGAGATGAAGGAGGTGAAGGAGGAGAATTTGGAGGGTCCTCTCCTTCTTCACTTTTGGCTTTCTTTGAAGATTCCCCTTGAAAATGTCTCTTCCGTTCCAAGTAATCATCATACAACACTTTCACCATCTCCAACATGGAAAAGAAAGTTCTTTGAAACTCTCTTTCATTTCGAGAAAGACCTTCTTCTGATTCCATCTTCCTACTTTGAGATGTCCGCTTTCTTGATCCAATCTCTGGATATCCTTCTACAAGCTCTCCTTCACCACGACTTATCTTTTCCCTGTTAATCATGCAAACTCAAACAACCAACTGTCAACCTGCTCTGATACCACTTGATCCGAAATTGATCTTTTAAAGACTATGGTTAAGTTTATGCATGAAATGATTTACCATTTAGGAATTAAGAGAAGAATCTTAATGAAAGAATGTTGCCGCCATATAAGAAGTAAAAACAACAAACCATAACACCAAGATTGATAATGGAGTTCGACACAAGTTTGCCTATGTCTCCGGGCCTTTGTCTCAGTGGGAAAGGATTATTATTAATCTTCAATGCTTTAAGAATACAAAAGAAAGGCTTACATAATAGCTCCTAAAACCACATTTCATATCTGCAACTTCTAGACAGAAACAAATATCACCATTGGCTGGAACATGTAATTCTGATACTTTTGAGTATGAAGTCGACTATGCTTGGCTCGACATATCAAGATTTGGAGGCACTTTTCTATTCAGCTACTCAGATGCAAAACAAAATCCATATTCAGACTCCCCTCAAAATTATGCAAATTTTGAGTATAAAGTCGACCTGCTTCTGAACAGGCCCTCGGGACCTCCCATCAACACAAATCCCAATGTTGTGCCTTGTCAGATCCGTACTGTCTCAAACTACATGCCAAAAAACTCATTTTTCTCGATTTTCGTGCCTCTCTAAATAAGCCAGACTCTGCCAAATTTAGCGACAGTTAGCCAAAATTAGAGACAATTATCCATATTTAGCAAGATTTTGCCAGATTTGGAGGATTCCCACCAAATTTGGCAGAATCGCCAAACCTCTTTGACCTTCCAAAAGGTGCCACGTGATGCCTCCTCATTGGGCCACATGTCACCTTGTCATTGTCTCAAGCCATGTCACTGCTGCACAGTCAGTTGCCACATGTCATTTGTACAACCACGTTAGCTTTCCTAGTCAACTTCCATGTATCAACCGTACGACCACGTCAGCCAACCAAAACTTTCCACATGTCATCCGTACAGTGTCATGTCATCATCCATACAGTGCCATGCCAATGTCTGTACTTCCACATGTCACTTCCATACCATGGTAATTCAACACGAAAATGCCAAAAATGCCTGACATGTGTTAGCTCTTGGTGCTTCCACATCACCATGACATCATGATGATGTAATATTCCATACTACTGAAATCATCACTTGACTTTGACCTGTTGACTTTGAATTTTCTTGCATGTTTGGGAAAAAGTTTCGAATGCGATAACGTTTGCATATGATGTCTAGTTTAGAAAAAAATATATGGATGAAATCAACTAGAAGAGACCTACGCAATGACATTATTTTCATCTGATTCTGAGAAATTTGGAATTTTGGCCTTCTTGGATCCATTTTGGATCACCTTGACACCCATTTTCATCATCGATGGGTTGTCTCATGTTTTTCAACAATATACATCAATGACCGATAATCAAATGGTGTCTCATTGTGTTCGACCCAAGTTCATCTATTCACATAGTGTATAATCGTACCAAAACAAATCATTGTGAAGACTTTGGGTGAAGTACGAGCATCACATATTTTGTGCTCTTACTCGACATACATTGTACCACCCCATAGATATTGGTACTGGAAGAGGATCAATATGTTCACTCCATTGGTTCTAGATATCCTATGTTATTTTGTAATATTCTAGATATAAAATGTATGAAAAATATAAATAAATAGCTAGAAATGGTAGATGAACAACAATATAACCAGAACAACACCACAGTAATGCCAAAATGATGCCAGAATAATACCAGAAAGAACGCTTTGATTACTGAGAGAAATGTTCACTTGCCTCTTCGAGGGGGGAACCTCTAGCAGAGCAGAGCTCTATTACAATAATATCTAAGACAAGAGTTCTCATACCCTCGACTCCTATTTATACTAAATATATCTATCAAAAGAACCATCTAGAGGAAGATCCTTCTAGAGGTGAAAGCTTCTACTAGGTCTTCTTACATTGGACTTATTTTTCCTTATTGCTAGGCCTTATTAATATTGACCTTTATTACATGGAAATATATTATTCTACCTACGTGAGGGGTTAGGTCTTTAACATGTCCTCCCCCTCAAAAACAACCTTGTCCTCAAGGCTTGAGATGGGGAAATTTCTACAGAATGGTAGCTGGTTCCCAAATGTCATTTGTTGGAGTTGTATCTTTCCACTGGACTAACACTTCCTTGATGTTTTGTTGACACAGTCGACGATCACGCTGGTCCAAAACTGCTTGTGGCTGTAGCCAAATGGAGCCTTCTTCGTCCAACTCAGGAAGGTTGGTTTGAGTTTGGCACTTAGTTCCAAGAACCTTCTTTAAGCATGAAACATGAAAAACATGATGGAGCTTAGAATTAATGGGAAAATCTAACTGATAGGCCAATTGGCCCACACACTTGAGAACTGTATAAGGACCATAAAATTTGGGTGCCAGTTTCTGAAAATGGTCAATCTTGAGGGAATTTTGCTTGTGAGGTTGCATTCGAAGAAACACCTGATCCCCTTCTACAAATTGATGTTCAGAGTGACCTTGATCTTCTTGTTGCTTCATGTGATTCAGGTCCATGACCAAATTCTCTTTGAGGGTATGGAGAATAGCCTCTCGAACTGTAAGTGTTTGGTCAATCGGCTGGACCTTCGAGACACCTGACAAATAAGAGAGAACTGAACGTGGATTTTGTCCATATATCGCTTCAAAAGGAGTCACACGCGTAGATGTATGATACAAAGTGTTGTACCACCATTCAACTAGTGGTAACCATTGAGCCCACTGATTTGGCATTTCCGATGAAAAACACCTCAAATATGTTTCCAAACATTTGTTGACAACTTCAGTTTGACCATCAATCTAGGGATAATAAGTTGTGCTAGGATGCAATTGGGTGCCTTGTAGTTTGAATAGTTCTTTTCAAAAATTGCTCGTGAAAGTTGTATCGCGATTAAAAACAATAGAATGCGGCATGCCATGAATCTTGAAGATCCGATCCATGAAAAATTGAGCCACAATGGATGTTGTAAATGGGTGTTGAAGACAACATAAATGAGCATACCTGGAAAGATTAACTACCACCATGATGACTGATTTATTGCTCGATTTAGGTAAGCCTACAATAAAATCCATAGAGATATCCGCCAAATAGTAGGTGGAATCGAAAGTGGAATCGAAAGTGGTTTTAGTGTGCCAGGAGATTTGACTGTTTCTCCCTTGTTGCGTTGACACACATCACATTCAGCCAAAAAATTACGAATGTCCTATTTCATACCCTCCCAGAAAAAACAACGTTTGAATCGGTCATAGGTTTTGGTAAACCCCGAGTGCCCAGCTGTGGGTGTAGCATGAAGCTCATAAAGTACCGTGGATTTAAGTTTTGACTATTTACTTAAATAAAAACAACCTTTGTATTGAAGCTCGTCATTGAGCCAAGAATACCTTGGGGAAACTGGAGAATTGGACTGCAATTGTTGTATTAGATGCAAAATTTTCCGATTGTGTAGCCATTCCTGGCGAACAACTAGGAGCCAATCTGGTACAATGAAAAAGAGATTAAAAAAGGGACCCTTCATCTTCATATTTTCTGGAAAGTGCATCAACAACCAGATTGTCTTTTCCTTTCTTGTAAATTATCTCATAATCATATCCAAAGATATTAGTTACCCATTTTTGTTGCTCGGGGGAGGAAAGGCGCTATTCCATAAAATACTTGAGGCTTTGATGATTTGTTTTAATTTGGAAGCGTTTCCCCAATAGATAAGGGCACCAAAGATCCATGACATGAAAAATAGCCAACATTTCCTTTTCATATATTGATTTGCCCAAATTTCTCTCAGAAAGTTGTTTGTTAGTAAAGTCCAAAGGCTGACCCTCTTGCATAAGGACAACGCCAATTCCTTTCCTGGAAGCATCAAATTCCAAGACAAAGATCTTTGTGAAATTAGGAAGGGCTAGGACTAGAGTGGTGCACATGGACATCTTCAAGGTTTGAAAAGCCTGAGCAGTTGCTGGAGTCCAAGTGAAATAATTATTTTTAAGGAGTACAGTGAGAGGTGCCACAATCTTTCCATAATTCTTAATAAACTTGCGATAATAACCTGTTAAACCCAGAAATCCCCACAAGATTTTGAGATTCTTTGGGTGAGGCCAATCTTGCATAGCTTCAATATTTTTAGGATCCACCCTAACACCGACCTTTCCAACAAGATGACCTAAGTACTCGACTTCTGAGGTGCCAAAAGCACATTCAGATTGTTTGATGAAAAATTGGTGCTGAGAGAGTAGATGGAAAACTCGATCCACATGATCAAGATAGGATTCTAGGTTTTGCTGTAGATGAGGATATCATCAAAGAAAACTAAGACAAAATTACAGAGAAAAGGATGGAAGACATGATTCATGAGGCTCTAGAAAGTGGAGGGAGCATTACACAAGCCAAAGGGCATGACCAAAAAATCATAGTGGCCCTCATGAGTTCTAAAGGTAGTCTTACGAATGTCTGCCTCTTTCATATGGATCTGGTGGTAGCTAGAAGAAAGATCAAGTTTAGTAAAGAAATGGGCACCACTTAATTAATCCAAGAGGTCATCAATGATAGGAATGGGAAATTTATCATTAATGGTGATTTTGTTGAGGGCGCGGAAGTCAGGAACCTTCTTAAGGACCATGACCACATGAGAAGAGTATAATATCGTACTAGGGAGGATAACACATGCATTGAGAAGTTCTTGAACCATTTTCTCAAATTCATTTTTTTGGGAAAAGGGGTGACAATAGGGAAGAAAATTGGGAGGAAGGGTACCTATGACAAGTGGAATGGAATGATCATGAACACCACGGGAAGGAGGGTTTCCCTGGGGAGTGGAAAAAACCACTTGATGTTTAGAGAGGATGGCTTGGAGGTCCTGCGGCACAAAGGGTGTCTCAGTTGCTTGTATGGCATGGATTTGGGAAATAATACCATAATGACCTTTTTTGATCAATTTTTCCATCACTAGTACATATGATCAAATTTGCGACGGTTTTTCGTTGATATTGCCACACTTGTCCATCGCAATTTCCATGAAAGCCGATATTTTTTTTCATCAGAATAATTCCGTCGCTATATCCACGATCCAGGTGTGCATGAAAACATCGACAAAATAAGTGCTCCACGTGTCACCACCTTCAAGATTGGTTAACCCTATAAATCGTCGCAATTACGACGAAATTACGTCGCAATAGCAATAACAATGAAGAAGTGTGGAAATTACGATGAAAATTCGTCGCAATTGCGACCAAAATTTATGCCAAGCCAATAACTTATGACACAGATGCTGAATGTGCGACGCAAAACTGTCGCAACTTGAGATGAAAATCTGTGGCAATATCGACGAAAATATATCTCAAGACCAAACTTACGACACAGATGTTTTATGTGTGACGAAAATTCATGGCAAATTGCAACGAACTTTCATTGCTATTGTGATGGTTGTGGTAAAATACAAAATTTGTTTCCAGCGAACTATCGTCAATATTGCGACGATGGCTTTAAGTTTTAAAAACAAAATTACATGAGATATGGTATTACCATATTACATTGTAATATGTTATACCATATTGTATGCCATATTACAATGTAATATGGTAATGCCATATTACATTGTAATATGGCATTACTATTACATTGCAATATTGTAATATTCTAATATATTGTAATATCTATATCCCCTACAAGTAATCAAGTCACTAATCAACCAAATATTGGAAGCATGTGTTATCATGAAGTTGGATTAGAAGTAAGGATACCAATATGACAATATACACAAAGAATAATTTGGAATATTACTCTCAAAACAACACATGGATTGCATGAGTGAGTCATTATGCAATTTATATTACACAATACTATGACAACACTTCTAATATTGATGGACGATATCTTAAGACCATTTCTCGAACTTGTTTATTATAGCCTCCTTGGATGATATTTTTACTTTTAGCAAGATTTGGGAAGATCATTTGAAACATTTGGAGATGATATTTTTAACCCTTCAACACAATTAATTGCAAGACAACATGAAGAAATATGAGCTTGGAAAACAATTATTGTTGTGTATGGATTTTGTAGTTAGAGG
>ML777638.1:712676-728160 GCA_009831015.1 Picea engelmannii
TTTGATGATAGCCACCTACAAATGTCGATGCAATAAAATAATATCAAGGCATACATAAATTTGCAAATAAAAGATAATATGTCAATAAGTTCCAATACAAATCACATAAGAAGTACATTTTCCTTATAAAACAATACTTACCTTATGTATTTGCCAAGTACATAAATAATTTTGTTTATGTTGTTATCAAAGTCATCTGGGAGAGATAAAGGTAGAACATGCGGTAACAAAAAACAAATAATTATTATTTGTTTCCAAAAAATGTGTACCAATAAGCAAATATATTATAACATACTAATTACCTTAATGAATGTATGTCAGTCATGTGTTTTAACCCTGCCAAAATCACCTTTTTTAGTTAAGATATTTTGTATGTTCGACAAAAACCCCGTCGGAAACCTAATTTTTTGAATGACCTCTTTTACAATATTGCTCTATTGCTCCGTCAATAACCAAGGAAGGCTAGTATTTGTTTCATGACCATCACCATTAGAATTAATAATAACACTTTGCAAGGCATGATTATCTTCTCGGATGTCACAACAAATCTTTCCAATTCTCTCTTTGTCAGTCCTTCCATCTAATATTCTCCATAACAATTCTGTTATGTTCTTCCCGATATGCATTGTATCAAACAAATGAGCTATTTGTAGGTGCTTGTAGTATGGCAATCTACTGAATTGCATCAGGTAACTTTTCATTCCTCGTGGAAGCCCATTCGTGCCTTAACAACATTCATGAAACATCAACAAATTGAAATTAACACTAATTAATGGGACAAAATGAAATTAATACTAATGAAATTAACCAAAGATTTATATAATAGGTCATACATAAATAATTTTCATACCTTGACGATTTCTAATATATTCCAACTTCCATAGGTGAGGTGTCATTCTTCATGGTTTTTTTCTGTTTTCTTCTTTACAATTGAACTTTGCTTTGTCTGTAGTTCTATAACTATGGTTCTTAGGCAGAAAGTGCCTATTCTCATCAAACACTTCCTTTGCTAAACTTATTGAACGATGAGATTTTATCCTAGGACCACAAATTGGGCATGAAAATTTACCCTTTGTTTGAAGACCTACAAGATATATGAATAAATGTACCATCAAATTAGAGTTACAATTTAAAATAATGCATTTTTTTCAAAAAATATATATAATATTAAATCACAAAAATAAAGTAACAATATACCACAAAAATGTGTTAACCCGGGAGCATCATGAATTGTCCATGATAGTATCCCATGGAATTGAAATCATCTTTGCCCTATTGGTCTAGAGATGTCATAAATAGTGATGCCAACCCATAACTTCAACAACTCATCGATGAGAGGCTCAATATATATGCTCATGTCTTTAACCTAGTACCTACCTGATTGGTTCAACCTACTACATGATTAATTATACTTATCTACATGTCGTGATATATAAAAGAAATAATTACCATGCACGAAACAAAGAAATGGAATATTTTTTCATGCTTTAAAGAAAATAAAAGATAATTAAATACCTGGAACAATCATTGCCAACATTGTGTTCTCTCTCTTGATCGAAATCCAAGGAGGAAGGTTATTGTTTATAACAAAAACATGCCACACTGAGTATGTAGAACGAAGCTCTCCAAATGGATTGACACCATCAACTGTCAACGAAATTCTAACATTACGATGTTCTTCTTTAAAAATTGGCCACTTTTCTTTTATGTAGTTCAATGTAGAACCATCTGCATGCATTCGAAGAACATCGTCTTGACTTATGTTCTTTGCATGGAAATCCATAAACTGTGTTATACTTTCGCACCTGAACAACCGCTGGAAACGTGGAATTATCATAATATAATGAAGAACTTTGCGAGACACCTTCTTTGATGCTTTATCAGTTTGATATCTACATATTTGACATTGTGGGCATTCATTTTCTAATCCATATTTTCCATAATATATGATATGATCATTAAGGCATGCATCAATAGCCTGATACTCCATTCCAATTTCTTTCATAATCATGAATATTTCTCGATATGTGTGTGGAAAAATAATTGACATCGGTAATAGTACATCACCTAACAATCTACAAAATTCTAAACAATAAGTCAATGTAAACAATATTAATCATCAATATATCATCCAATATACTAATTTACAAATTAGAAAACAATAACAATATAGGAAAAAATTGAACCTTTTAAGTATTTGTGAACATGNNNGCATAAATAATTAACAAATTAAATACCTTAGTATCTGTGTGAGACATGTGTTTGATAAACCATTCAAAACCTTCAGGTTCACCAACAACAATATAACAGATAAAATATTTGTTGTTGAGCCTTCATAAAGAGGTTGACGTGACTTCTCGAGTAGAGGATCAACATCATGACTATCATCTTGGTTGTCCTCATCCATTGGAGAAAATGTGTCTTGGATCAATCTATGTATCTCATATTCCTTATTTGAATCACTAACGTTATCTCCATCCATATCATCATTAATAACTTGATCAACAACTTCAATATTCTGATCTTGAAGTTCATCTCCATGTAAAGTAGTATTTATGCTAGTACTTGGAAAATAACTCTCTGGAGGTCCACACTTTGGGGGCATCGTCTATATATTTAAAAACAACATAGAAAAGTTAGTGTGTATAGAAAATATAAAAATCTCGATAAGAAATATTACTAAAATTCATGACATACTGATTATTACATATCAGAATACATTAAACATTGAATTCTCTTACCAAGGGACGATATTCATAACCCCCTTCGGCATGCCCCTTCTCCCTACAATGTCTTTGGGCTGTTGTTATTAAAAGTCTTCTATTTTGCAAGCCTCTGCAATCATAGCAAGGGAAATAACATTTTCCATCGCCCCTCGCTTCTAATGCCGCTCTTAACCGAGCAAGCTTCCTGTCATTTTCATTCATTGTGACAAATCCTTGTCCTGACAAGTAATTGTCTTACCTACACCATACCAAACATTAAGTTGTCCATTTTTTATATTTTGGCTACTCCTTTCGATTATGATATGTTTATTTACAGTGACCTACATCTTTATAATAAGGTCAACATCTTTATAATAAGGTGATCATATGTGTAGAGAATCAACATCATGATGACATAGATAACATCTTTATAATAAGGACATATTTGTACAAATGTTTTCTTTATATAATAACGACATATATACCTAACATAAGTTTAGGGTTAGTGTTTATGTATCTTATTAGTCCCTACTAAAGAAGGGAATATAATAATCAATTACTATCATTTTACCTATCAGGGTTGAGTTTCAAGAGCAATTCCATATCTTTATCAATGAAAAGAAAGAGAGATTATAGCTACAATTGAAGGGAAAAGGGTATGTGGATTCCATAAACCTAGAATATTATGGAATCCACATACCCTTTTCCATAGAATATACTAACTAGATACAAAAACCAAAGACATGAAATATGGTACTACACATATTGTAATATATTATCAAGGAAAAAACAAGCTAAATGAAAATTGGACATTTGAAAAAAAAATACAAGTTAAATGAGTACATCAATAAAAAATAACATACTAACCTTGCAAGTTCAAAATCTGATCTATGTACATCGAGAATTGGATTTGTTCAACCGATGGGTGACGGAAAAAATAAATAGCTCAAACAAAATCCAAGAACAGTGTCGCAACTATAACAATTGTGTCGCAAAGTCTCTTAAAGTCACTTATATATAGATAAAATAGTCAACTAGTCGTTAACACCGACCAATGAGATAGGCAAAATTTTCGTCGCTATTTCCACGAAAGTTCATCGCTATAGCGATGAAAATACCAACTAGGTTAAATTAAGATTTTCGTGGATATTGCGATGAAATTTCATGGCAATATCCATGAAAATCCCACCCTCTTTAAAAAAATGATGAAACTAGTGGAAGCGTGGAAAATTTTTGTGGAATAATCCGCCCATATGTAGTAGTGCATGTGATGTTAACTAATGATATTCGGGGAACCGACGGTGATGCCTTGGAACTTATATTGTTGTCCCTCCTGGTCAAATTGCATGGTTAATTCCTTAAAATCCATGAGAATGGGACCCAAATTTCTTAGCCATTCTGCACCTAATAGAATGTCACAACCGCCCATGTCGATAGAAAACATATGAGATTTCAGGTGGTAGTCACCAATTTTGAGACGCACATTTTCACAATGCCCTCCACATTTCATGGACCCGCCATTGGCAATCATGATTTGGAAATTATTGACTGCAAGGATATAACAATTAGTTTCTTGGGCAATGCAGTGATGAATAAAAATATGGGTGCTTCCACTATCAACAAAAATTATGACCTTCCTATGCTTGATGTAACCAATTAGCTTGAGGGTTTGGGGAGCAGAGAAGCCAGTGACATCATTTAGGGAAATGACCAGTTCTACTTAGGGAGGGTCAAAGGGAGGGGTTATGTCAGTGGGTTCATGTGACACAGACACTAGGGAGCCTCAACATACTCTTCTAAAACATCCTCTGAGATGGAAATAAAGATATTTTGTTCCTTACACTTGTGTCCCAGAAAATATTTGTCATCACAATTATATTAAAGGCCTTTGAGTTGGCGTTCAACCATTTCGGCCCTGGTCAATTTATGGATATTTAGTGGAGTAGAAGGAGGGGTGGGATTTACTGGTTTAGTGAGAGGAATAAAGGAGGGTTTATGTTTTGAGAAGAGACAACCTATTGTGCCTCCTTATCTCTTTTAGTAGTGTCCATCCAACTCTGAGGCTGAGCCATGAGGACATGATCATGAATCTCATCCTTGAGGCCACTGATAAAAAATTCTCGGGAAAAAAGCATCAGGCATGTCCTTTGTACGAAAAGCGAGTCTCTTAAAAGAAACTATAAAGTATTCCACGGTGGCATATTGTTTCAACTTTGTCAAACGACCTAAATGGTTGGTGTCAGTGTTAAAGTGTTCATAAAGCTCTGCCACAAAGTGTGTCCAAGCCACATACCCTTGGCGGGCATTTTTTATCCATTGCCACCATTGCCAATGTTCTTGATCTAGATGGAGAACACCATACTTGAGTTTGGTCAACTCATCCGTAATGCCATACAAAGAGAAATAATGTTCCATTCGAGTTACCCAACTAGTGGGATCCGATCCATCAAATTTGGTCACATCCACATGCGAAAGGCGTAGGTCACGCTGAAAGAGATGGGGCTGAAAATTCTGGGAATGAGAGGAAGTTTCGCCTTCAGTATGAAAAGGTGGGTCAAATACGAGAAGATCTGCAGGGATATGCAGCTTGGCGCAGATCATCATAGTGATAGATTGAAGCTGGGTAGTAATGTATTGTTTGAGCTCTTCTTTGAGTTCTGTGATTGAGGCGATGATGGAGGAATGAATATTTTGACCGATGGTGGAAATATTGGCACTGAGCTATCACACTTCTTGTTGGGTTTCTTTGAAATTAGAGCGCAAGGTAGTGAAGCAAGCTTCCAAGTCTTGGCTACGGGTATGGACCATGATGACGAGGGAACACGAAAAGGGGCAGGTGGGACCACACATAAAATGGGTTATGGGTAAAGTGTATCAAAATGATCAGGGTGACGAGTGGAATGCAATGGGTAAAGACGAAATAAGGGTGTTGGAAGGGGGCCAAGTCCACAAGAATTTTTTTTTTGCTGAAAATGATAGGTATGACTGAGATAAGGGAGAAGAGAGAAATCCAACGGAATAGGTCTCAAATAATGGTGCCAATAGGATCCATACTCGCTTTTTTTTTTTTACTCCTGTGGAGTTATATTTTGATCTGAAGAATACTACAGTGATGAAAATCCCAAATTCTTAACATGAAGAAATGTGTAGAAATTTCGCAACTTGAATACAGGAGACAGGTGTGTCGCAATAGATCTTGCCTATTTTGTTTTTGTTTCCATCCCAAGGGTTAGGTATTCAAGGGTTATACTAACAAGGGTTTTCCCTGTGCTATAACTATCTGATATACATGCAGGGTCCAATAGTAGTACTCGGCCCAGTATCTCAAGGCAAGGAGGCTAGACCGTGTCCTTAGTCGTACTACCCAAATACCCAGGTACTAGAGAGTATCTTCCCAAGTGTTGTTCTCAGTGACACTATAGTAGTCAGGAAACCGATCGGTTTATCTATGGAGGGATTCGATAGATCTAGTCTGATCCATATACAGGTGTTGTCTAATGTTCTATCACTCGAAGGGGTACCAACAGGGGTTACAAGGGTGGCCAACAAATGTGCACTTAAGTACCACTTGTATTTCCTGCGTGTATGAATCCTGACTGTGGGTTTATGAACGTAATGATAGATCTCTGGAGCTTAAATACGTCACAATACATCTCTACCCTTAAAAAAATTAACCCACAATTTTCTGCCAAGGAAGGTTCTCTGATACCACTTGCAATATTCCAGATATAAAAATTATGCAGAATAGAAATAAATAGCTAGAAATGGCAGATGAACAACAATATAACCAGAACAACACCACAATAATACCAAAATGATGCCAAAATAATACCAGAAAGAACACTTTGATTAATGAGAGCAATGTTCACTTGCCTCTTCGAGGGGGAAACCTCCAACAGAGCAGAGCTCTATTACAATAATATCTAAGACAAGAGTTCTCCTACCCTCGACTCCTATTTATACTAAATATGTTTATCAAAATAACCATATAGAGGAATATCCTTCTAGAAGTAGAAGCTTCTATTAGGTCTTCTTACATTGGACTTATTATTCCTTATTGCTAGGCCTTATTAATATTTACCTTTCTTACATGGAAATATATTATTCTACCTATCTGAGGGGTTAGGTCCCTAACATTTTTATTTTTAGACATAGCTCTAATGTGTATCTCTTCATGGCTATGATCTTCTTTGACATGGATCCACTATGTATTTCTCGTGTCCATGCTTGATACTTTATATATATATATATATATATATATATATATATATATATATATATATATATATATATATATCCACTATGTATTTTTCGTGGCCATGGACATCAACCATACTTTCATATATGCCATGGATCTGTAGTGTATTTTCTTTGGAAGCCATGCTTACATCACTCCTAAGCATGGGTATGCCTGACTTGGGAAAGATAATACTCTTACTTGATCTATGATGACGGTTTCTGTTCTTGGATCAACTGTAAGAAAGATTTCATTTATATCTAATTCAATGTTTCCTCGTCTTTTAGAGTTATAATGTATTTCATCCATCAATTTCCTTTCTGACCTCACACATTAGGGGGTATATGTTATACCACAATTTTCCACACCATTTGCATTGTGAGATGGATTATCCCTTATCCTTGACTTGCAAGCTCAAATCCCAAGTTCCCTCATCCAAATCACTTAAATAACAATGTTTTTGTTTATATCCATGGTTCACCTTTGTGAAACATGTGGACATCTATGCCTTGCTAGCGTACAACACATGGATGCCCTAAAAAAATGTGAAAAATAAAATAATTCCACATTTTCGGGCAGGGATTTCAGTTGGGATCATTTCCCAACCTCCCTAAGCTTGTTCCAAATGGAATTCAACCTCCTTAACCTCTTGAGGATGGTATAGAGGCACCTTTGGAGGCATATATGAGGAGGAAAACCAAGGTGCAAAGTTATGCTGAAGAAATTGAATGTCTCCCTATTTCTCTTCATTCTTTGAGTAGCATCCCCTTGAACTAGAACCCTTGTTCCAACATTCCTTCCTTTTCATTATATGACCATAAGGTGTGTTCCTATCCTTATTGGGTCATCCAAGGAAGGTAAATATTTCTGAGTGATGCTTGAAGGACCTTTTGGAGGAACTTGGGTGGTTGGCTTTGAGGTCATGCCGATGCTTGGAGTCAGGCTGTAACCACCTTACTCATACTGTTTCTAATAGAAGAGTTCCCTTTCCTTCCATTTGTGTGCTAATTGATTCACTATGATGTTATATGTTAATTTATTTCATAATGTATAATTACCTTGTTGCAATGCATACTTGCTCTCTTTTCGCAAGCTGGTACCAATAGAGATCAGGAGCACATCAAGAGGTGAGAGCGGGGATCTACATTAGATGAAGGATAGAAGGTCTGAGGCCTCTCCTTCTTTCTCTCTCTCCTCATAAAAGTAGTTATTTATTGATTGCATTGACGTATGTGAGGGTAGGTTCTGTCTTTTTAATTCGTTCTATCTCTGATGTGACATGACCCAAAGTCATGGAGGAAAAATCCCAATAACACCCACCATACTTAACACTTTCCATCCTCAAGCCTCTCATAATGTACTAAACTTTGGTAATGGGTCATGGTACATTATCTCATCAGAATAGGGGATGAAGGCCTAGAGGTTGATTGCAACTACTAAATAAATAATAAGAAAATGATGTTAAATAAAGAAAGGAATGGTAACAAAGGACTAACAAAATCTAGTCCAAACTTGAGATCTACCCTTTCAATGCTCACCCTGGTCCCAAAAAATAACAATGCTATAGCTTGAAACATTATAAAAGGGGACTTGCAAATATGATAAAGCGACCTAGTAAGAAATATGATAAAGGGGGATTGGAAAAAATAATGCCTAAGAATGAGGTAATTCAAGAGCAATCCCACCCTCCACAAAGGTGATCATATAAATGGATTTAATGAAACCATAAGCCATGAAGTGATCCATAAAACCATATCACTATCACACTTACTCTTGAAGGGTTTCTTTATTTCATGCTTCCCTCAGGAGCTATCCCTCTACCTTGGTTATTTATTTCACTTTTTAGTGGCCATACCTAATAGGGTTGGATGAAAGAAATCCCATACTTAAACTTGTCAACTCACATGGGGTCCTAGCTTGGTGTGATGCTTGAAGGGGATACTAAGGTGAATTGTCTTACATGGCTTATATATTAAGTTGCAACTTGCTTTGTCTTCTTTAAGGACTAATATTTTTTATGAACCTTGGCTAACCATGTTTGGATGACCTTGACATTATTCTTTGAGGGACGTCCTAGGCTTGTACCCATGACATTGTTCTTTTATTGAAATACTTTGGCACATGTGATGGAGAGAAGTGGGTCATCCAACGACTCACCACCCTTAGACAACAACTCTTACATCCTTGGAACATTGAATGATGGACATATGGGCTTGGTATGAACATATTCAATCATGATGGAACACAAATGGGCTAGAAGCCCATAGGCCAGGCATAGTACTCCAAAGCTTAATTTTCACCATGATCAAGGATGTTTCAGCAGCAGATAGTCAAAGACATGAAAGAGACGAGATTTGGATCCTGAGGGCCTAGACGCAACACCTGGATCTTAGATGTTATATATATTTTGGTGATGACATCAACTTCTAGGGTATGACACAACTAGATTTTAGTGAATTCTTTGGGTATTGATGATGCATGGTGTGACTTTCGGTGATGAGAGACATCACTTGCTCCCACCTTGCTCCAGATTGATGCCACCTGGCCTTTGGAGGCCCCCCTCTTTGCATAAGGAGGCTTGACGTCTCACACATGTAACTCATTATAATTTATTTTTTCACTTTATCATTTGTAAAGTTCAAATGAGGGGTTGACCCCACTTATATTTTGTTGTTGATATATTATGTGGAAACAATGTGTTAGGGTAGCCTCATATAAAAGGATAACCCTCACTTCCATTTTTATCATCATATTTTTCTCACCGTTGTGGGACTACTTCTGAAATTTTAGGCCCCTAAGGGGTTATTAGTATTTCTCTCTCATGCATTATGATTGGAATGTATATCTTGTGGATGGTTGGCTAATTTTGGATGGATATTTTTTCAATTACGGTTAAATTTTCTTGGTTTTTTGAATGAAGTAATTAAATTTCTGCAATTATTTATTATGCTATTGATATTTGTGGTGAAATTGTTATTTTGTTGTAAGAATTCTTGTTATTTGAAACCCTAAGAGAGGAACATACGTGCTAATTCCTCTCACATGGTCTTGTTTGTCTAAAATTGGTTTATTTTCATTGCTAGGGTTAGAACCCTAAATCCCTAAAGTGATAGCACTTTATGATTTTATCCCTATATAATGATCTTTGACCTAGCTGGAGCTACAATAAGGGAGAAATGATATGTAGGGCCCAAATGTGCTTACACCTTAGATATCTTTCTCTTCGATATCTAAAACCTAAGGCCCAAATGTGCTTGCACTTAGGGTTTAGATCCTACCTCTTGGTTTCAATTAGATCAACTTTCAATCTTGGATACATTGGAGACTCCATAGTCGTAGAAAGGCACTATATTGAAGAACTTTTTTGTGATGAATTGATTGACAAAACCTCTCTTTCAAAACTCTCAAGCATTCTACAAACTACACTAACTCTAACATTAGAAAACTCACTATATTACTTGTTTCTGTTATAAAATCTTTCTACAACCATCTAAAACTACACTAATTTACTGCATACACTCATCTAAAGGTGGCTTAACTCACTCATAAATCACTTCTAACAATTGGATAATATTCTATTGGTTGTATGCTTAATTTTCATGGTCAATTGTGGAATTTATGAGCACTTTATCTTGTTATTGTTGAAAAACACTTATTGCTTTTATAAGACTGGTTTACTACTACAATTTACAACAACCATAGCTAACTAACTTGTCTAGTGTTTAGAAGAGGCCATTATTTCATATTTTGGCTTGGAAGTTGATGTATATATGCTGCAAAGGGTTCTTGTTTTTGGAAAGTACAACAAACTACTTCACAACCTATTCCATTCCTTGACCAAGATAGGGGGAAATAGGTTTGGCTACTAAAATTGTTATTTGATCCCTTGAGATCACTAGGGAATCCTCCCTTGTGGTGGACCTCTTCCATCACTAAAACGAGGGAAGATCCTACTAAGGTGACAATGGTAGTTTCTTCCATAGTTATGCAAGATTTGGGGATCTTGTGGTGGGATTTGCACAAGTACAAATCCTATGATAACATGATGTTTCCATATTTTCCTTTAAAGCCTCTTCCCTTAATAGGATTGGATAAGATTTATGACATAATTTTTTTTAGCTTCCCTTAGAATCTCTAAGCTTCTATAATGATGTGTTGGTCCAAACAAAAATAAGGAAGTATGAAATAACAAGTTTAAAACTATGCATTCAGATTATGATGGAGGATGTGTTGATTCCTTTGGAAAATGATTTTGATTTTGAGATTCTTATTGATTGATTAATAATCTCATCTGCACTTATAGAGAAAAAATTCTACGAATTCTTTTCCAATAGATGTAATATGAAAGTGACATGCACTGAATAGGGTGTCTCAGTTTACTTGCATTAGGTGTGAATGATTTAAATCACTACTTGAATGGATACAAATTACAATGTATGCATCATTGCTTGTGATCCTTATCTTCCTTTAACATGCTTTATGTTATAATATCATGTGAAGTTTTTCCTATTGGTTATTTTGTTCCATTAGTTAGCTTATAGGAATGTGCTACCAATGAGTGATAATTATCATGTCAACATTTTAGGGAAGAATATTAAACACATCGAGATTGTTGTAGAAGAATTATTGTTGTAAATGATCATATTGTTAAACTAACATATATTCTATTTTTCGGTCCTTTTTGCACGCCTTTACAAATTTCACTATATTTATGATAAAGGAAACGTGGGACTCCTCTCTAAGTTGATGTGCAACTTTAGATGGCAAATTTGTATCTGAAGCACTGCTTTAAGTAAGAAGTTTCAAAATATTAAAAAAATATTTGTGATCTTCTTAAAGTTACTCGTGTTTCACTAGTTGTACCTTATTTGAATATCCTAACATTATCCTAATATTAGTTATGTTAACGCAACTCAGGATTTGGTTGTCATTGTCTCACTTTAATATTTATGAGATCACCCTGAATAACTTCTTAGGAGGTAATGGGGGAATACAATACACATGTTAGAAATTGTATTCCTATATTCTCCACAACGTGGGAATCAAATACAACTCTTAGAAAATGTATCCCTATATTCTCCACTTTTTTTAATCCCGTATTGTATTAGAAGTATTGCCTAAAGTAAGTAGATTCCAAATATTGCAGAACGTATGATAATCAAACATTATTTGTGATATTTTTTAACTTATTCTTGTTGCACTTGTAACTTATTTGAATATCCTAATATTAGTTATTTTCATGCAACTTAGGATTTGGTTGTCATTGTCTCACACTAAGATATTCTGGGATCGTCTTGACTAAGTTCTTAGGAGGTAATGGATGCATTGCATACAGTTGTTACAACTTGTATTCCTATATTCTCCACTTATTCTCCAGTAGATACTTCCTTATAGTCTTATCATTGCGAAAAATAGAGAGCTATTATTATTATTGTATTATGATATTTCTCATTTGGTTATATCCTCATATTTAGTGTCTATAAATTAGAATTGTGACTTCTAAAAGGATGTGACCCATTAGGTGGAATTTGGTTAAGGCTTGTAATATGTTTTTCTATTTGATAAATAATTTGTTTAATTAACAATTGAGTCATGATAGGACATGTATGATAGTGTGGTGCAAATAGGAAGATCTAGAAAAAATAATACATCGCATAAGGGGGAATATCATAGAGAAATGGGTACATGCAAGGAAATAAATGGTTATCTCAGTGATGTTCTAAATTTTCTATCAACATCTTTATTTTTAGTCAGATTTAGAAACCATTATGTTATTTTTCTTATACCAATATCTTACCATTATAAACTACATCTTTGTAAAAACATAGTCTCTAATATAGTCCAATAATAAAAATCTAGAGAAAACCCATAATGTAATATTATATGAAATGATAGTCTTAGATTTTGAAGCTAAAACCTATTTATTTAACAAGCACAAAATAAAAAATATATTTGTGTCTATTATATATCAATCTTAAATTCAAGCACTAGTTTTGACTTTATAGCATATATATGAAAATTTGTCTTTAGCTTTTGACTTTAAAATATGCTCATTTAGCAGTTGCAAAATAAAACATTATTCTAAGATATACAACTCCAAATTCTTTGTCTCTTGGTATTGTATGTTCAAACGAGTTCCCAATATGGAACTAGATTGATACTTGATTGAATTCGCCACTCTATTTCATTACATTAACCTTGGTTTGTAGGTACGATTTGATAAGTAATTTTTATCTAGATTGTAGCAATCATTGGGAAATCAAGATTGTAGTAAGCATTGGGAAATCAATGCATTCCCTTCTCAGATATTCCACCTTTTTTATTAATATGTCATTAAATCTATCACAACTCAATTGAGGTGTTTGATTGGGAATCCACATCATCTTATGTTAAGTCCCTAGAAAAATCCTCATATAAAGGCCTAAATATTGAGTTGTTGTATTTCTATTATTATATTAGCATTGTCAGCTATACCTTTTAATTGTAATTGGACCCTTGGTCTCTCTCTCTCTCTCTCTCTCACACACACACACACACACACAAACGAGACCTAGTTTATGATCATCTCATATTGTATTGTGCATTTCATTTATCGTAAAAGTAGGTTTCCCTCTAAAACTGGATTATTCATTGACTAGTTTTTGGAGTTTGGTTCATAACATTTGGTTTTCGAGCATACGATTGTAGGGTTTTGCTCCTTCAATTGAGCTATCTTGGAATTTTCACTATAAATATTTTTTTGGGTTGATTCAAACAACTAAATTTTTAGGATACTGAAGATACATATTCAGTTACTTGTGGTAAAAAATTAAGGTACCGGCTCATTACACTTTCGGAGATATATTATGTTGAAGTTAGGGTTTGTGACTAGTCTTGAAATGAGTTTCAAAAAAGACATCTTGAAATTTTCTCTTTAATATTTTTGGTAAGATTTTATATTGTGAAATTTTCAGGATCCCAAGGATACATATCGAAGTATGTGTGGTACAAATTTCATGTTTTGAATTGTTTTATTTAATGATATATAGGCCATGTAAATTAGGTTTTTTTGATTAATACTAAAAATGGTCTAAAAAAGGTGTTCTTGGTATAAGTGAAGTGAAAATTAAGTGCCACTAGTTCCTTTGGAAACAAGATAGACAATAATATTTTAGGTGAAAATTTCATAATAATATTTGAAATATTAGACATGTGGAATTCCATGCAAGTCCGCTATCTAGAAAGGGATAAGAATCAACAAGTTTTGGGAAGGTTACCATAACTTTCACTTGACACATAAAATTTTGGTCATACTTGTGGAATTGAAGAGAAGACATATCAGAGTACTATAGGAAGAAATTTTAGACTCATAAGGGCCAAAATTACATAGATACATCAGTACAAAGGTTGTCTAGAAAGACAATCTCAAAATTAGGGTTCTAACTATACATAACTTACATTTGGTTTAACTTTTGATTGAAAGATTTGTTTTTGGTGATTCCAAATTTGTGATAAAGAGAAAAAAGAAGAGTATTATTATTTTTGTCCCACATGGAAAATGGTTTTCCAAACATTACTTCTCCCATTAAAACTCCAAAAATATCAACCAAGACTCATGAACAAAATGAAGAGATAAAAAACTAGCTATCCAATTTTGAGAATCAAATTAATGAATGGAATGATAATTTAGTTAATGAAAGATGAAAAATAACATGAATGATATCAAGGAACATATGGAAAATAACATGAATGATAACACATAACATACGGGAAAGAAGATGGAACATATGGAAAATAACATGAGTGATAATAAGAAAACAAGATGGATAAAACGATTGAAGAATTGAAAATTTCCATGTCAACCATCTTGTTACATACCCGAGTGATTGCAAGCTAATGATGGTTTCTCATGGCGTGTTAGTGTCAATGAAAACCTGGAAAAACAACAATTGTTAACGTGGATGGATTATTCAAGGTACTTTTACAATGAATTTTATTATGGTGTAAGAAGATGAAATGTAGGAAATTGAATTATCTTTCCAAATATACAACTTTTATTCATAAAAATTGTGAATAACTATGTCAAATCTGTTTTTTCAAACAATGGTATCTTATTTTTCCAACAAAATATAAGGTATAGGTTTTTGGTCGTGCATGTGTTGAGTACCTTAATGATGGAATTTCATTCCAAAAACTTGTATAATTGTAGAGAACCCATTTTTTTTGTTCCATGTATTTTTTGGAAATTTTTAATATTAATTTAATATTTTTTTTAAAATGATCAAAGTCAACATATTCCTAAAATTGCAATGTATTTTGTATGTGCAGGTTAATAGGGTATTAACATGATCAAATATTTTTTTTTAGATTGTAGGTATCGGTCTCCTGTAGTGCCACATATAACTCATTCGAGAAATGGTTAAGTCGACAAAAAATTATACAAGAAATAAGAGAGGTATGTATTCTAGGATTTTGACATATGTGAAGACAAAAATAGATTAAAACTAGTAAAAAATATTAAATTAATATATATATATATGACGTATGTAGATCGGAAGAGCAT
>ML777638.1:740093-752724 GCA_009831015.1 Picea engelmannii
TTAAATGTTCAAGTACAAGATGATTCAAAATGAAAATGTCTCCTTGGTATATATAGGAGACTAGGAGGTATAATTACAACTAATGGCCTAAATTCGACATAAATAAAATAACATTACTAATATAATATGCCCCAATTAAGGGGAAATGAACCAATATTAGGGCTTAACATACATGCATGGGCCAGATAGTAACAAAGAAAACATAATTATATTGAAGGAGTATCACTTTTACATAAGTGATGATCGGTGCCATGACTTATCCTACGTACAACATTGATTTTAGTTGTTCTACAATCACCTTAAGGGGAAGAACATAGAGATGGATCAACATTGGATTTGGTCAGATGGTTGCGTAGGCCAGTTAAAAAACTCTTGTGTATTTTAATGGTTATGTATGTTGCACAAAAAACTCAAGCTACCACACATTTAAAACTATTTTGAGTCCAGGAACGATAAAGGGGATCATGATGGAGATAGTGCATGCATAAAAAGTGTTTTCCGTAGGTAGGAAATGAATTTCACAACTACTTCTATCATTTGAGATGAAAAATGCATTGTTGAATGGTGTTCTTCAGTAATGGGAGAGGGAACAGGAACCCATGAATACCAACCACACAAGAAAGGACATGTATATAGATATTTTTGGGAGGTGGTCAATGTAGATCGATCACAATGGTATGAATGAAAATAAATATAGGGAACTCGTGGATTCCATTTAGTTAGAACATGATACAATGCAATAGTTGAAATATGGACAAGGAAATTCTCTTGATTGTGTGGTCCATGTAGTAGTAATGAATGGGATGATTGTGAATCAACAGACTGGGTTGATAGATGGGATCATGTATCACTCCCTATTGTTCAACACATAAATATGGAATTATCCCAGTTGGAGGAGGACCAATCAAGTATTTCAACAGATTATGATCATGTCTCATATCTCGTACTGCCAGGTTGGTTGAAACCTTCTATTAAATTTTGAATAACTAACATCAATGTTTTATGATTTGGTCATTTAGTGGACTCACATGTTGGAACTCCATTTTTTGAGGGAACATATATGAAATGGTTTTCCCAAGAGACAATGGATGGGGTGTTGATTATTGGCTGACACATTGCTTAGAGGGAAAGCAGACCCTCATGCGATCAGTAACATACTCCGAAGGCATTGAATTTTTTATTGGGTCGATGGTTATTAAAGGAGAATATATGACATAGGATGAAATAACACATAATAAAGGTGGTTATGTATTTCAATATTATAGACCATGTGAAGTCGTATTCCACTTTACTAACTTGGTTGTTGGTACAAACCTCCAACTACAAACAATGCCAAGTAAAAACTCATCAAAGGTATGATACTTATTGCCTTACTCTGAGCAAGATAAGTTAATGGAGATTGTTAGTATTATAAGTGATCATGATGGTCTACTTGAATGACCATAGGTATGTAAGAGGAATAAATGAGCAAATGTTTTAGATTTATGAATTATTGAAAATTTGGCTTCATTTTATGGTTTTTATGATATTCTTGTATTTCCATGCCTTGCCTTGCCTTGCCTTGCCTTGTCATGCCATGCCTTACCATGCCTTTCATTTCCTTTCCTTTACATTCCATGCCTTTCCTTTCCATGCCATGCCATGCCATGCATTACCTTTCCTTGACTTGCCATGCCATGCCATGAATTTCCTTGCCTTGCGTTCACTTGTCGTGCCATGCCATGCCATGCCATGCCTTGTCATGCCATGCCTTGCCTCACCTTCAATTTCCATGTCATTAGTTTCCTTGTCTTACTTTGATCCCCATGCCACACATTTCCTTTCCTTGATCCCCATGTTATTCCTTACCTTTCCTTCACTTGTCATGCCATGTCATGCCATGCCTTGCATTTCCTTGCCATTCCATTTCATGCCATGCCTTTCCATGCCTTTACTTGCCTTCACTTTCCATGCCATGCCATGCCATGCCTTTCCTTTCCTTCACTTGCCATGCCATGCCATGCCTTGCCTTTCCTTCACTTTCCATGCCATGCCATACCATGCCTTTCCTTTCCATGCCTTGTCTTGCCATGCCTTTCCTTGCATTTCCATGCCTTACCTTGCCATTCCATGCCATGCCATGCCATGCCTTTCCATGCCTTGTATTACCTTGCCATGTCATGAAATTCCATGCCTTGCATTTCTTTTCCTTTCCATGCTATGCCATGCCTTTCCTTACCTTTCCATGCCTTGCCTTTCCAAGCCATGCATTTCCTTTCCATTCCTTTTTCCTTGCAATTTCATGCCTTTCCTTGCCATGCCATGCCATGCCTAGCCTAACACAGTGTTAAATTTTCAAACATTTGTAATAAACACTGAGCAAAACCTTAGTGCCAGAGATCCTCCAAAAAATGGTTTTTTGGTCAATGGAATGACAATGAAGGGGCCCAAATAGATGAAACCCGATGCTTTGGATCTGATGAAACTAATGATACATCCATCTGAGTCTCGATTTGAGTTTTATCACTAGTTTCAATTCGCCTCTTCAAACCATTAAGGGATGTTGTCAATTTGGTCTAGGGCATAAAATACAAATCGAGCAGCATAATGTAGTTTCATAAGCTCCCACAATTCTTTTTGGCCAAGGACCATGTGACCACTCTACCCACATTCACCTGAAATGATGTTCTTAAAAATTGACCTCTTGTTTAGAAATTTCACTATACCTCATTGAGCAAAACCCTAGTGTTGAATATCCTCTAACAAACAATTTTCTGGTCAACAAAATTACATTGGAGGGGCCCCACTAGTTGAAACCCGGTGCTCTAGATCCAATGCAATCGACGATTTTTCCATCTGAGTCTCGGTTTGAGTTTTATTGCGAGTTGCAACTCGCCTCCTCAATCCATTCAGGGACATGTCGACAATTTGGTCCAGGGGCATAAAATCCAAAGCGAGCAACATAATGAAGTTCCATATGCTCTTGAAAGTCTATTTTTCCAAGGCCCACATGACCATGCTACCCAAAACCACTCGACACAGTGTTCTTGAAAATCGACCTCTTGTTTAGAAATTGTATTATGCCTCATTGAGCAAAACCCTAGTGCCGAAGATCCTCTAACAAATGGTTTTCTAGTCAATGAAATGACATTGGAGGAGTCCCACTAGCTGAAACCCAATGCTCTGAATCCAATGCAACCGACGGTTCATCCATCCGAGTCTTGTTTTAATTTTTATTGGGAGTTGCAACTCGCCTCCTCAAGCCATTCAAGTACATGTCACCAATTTGGTCCAGGGGCATAAAATCCAAACTGAGAAACATAACAAAGTTCTGTAATCTCCCACAAGTTTGGTTGTCCAAGGACCACGTGAGCACGCTACCCACAATTTTTCGACACAGAGTTCTTGAAAATCAACCTCTTGTTTAGAAATTGCACTATGCCTCATTGACAAAAACCCTAGTGCTGAAGATCCTCTAACAAATAGTTCTTTGATCAATGGAATGACATCAGAGGGAACCCACTAGCTGAAACCCGGTGCTCGAGATCCAATGAAACTGACGATTTATCCATCCAAGTCCCGATTTGAGTTTTATCGTGACTTGCAACTCGCCTCCTCAATCCATTTAGGGACATGTCAACAATTTGGTCTAGTGGAATAAAATTGAAACCGAGCAACACAACAGAGTTCTGTAAGCTCCTGCAAGTATGTTTGGCCAAGGACCACACGACAATGCTACCCACAATCTCCTGACACTTTGTTCTTGAAAATTGAGCTCTTGTTTAGAAATTTCACTATGTCTCATTGAGAAAAACCCTAGTGTCGAAGATCCTCCAACAAACAGTTTTCCAGTCAAAAAAATGACAATGGAGGGGCCCCATTAGTTGAAACTCGATGCCCCAAATCTAATGCAACCAATGGTTCATCCATATGAGTCTCGGTTTGAGCTTTATCACGAGTTGAAAATCACCTCCTCAATCCATTCAGGGACATGTTGGTATGGAAATTCAAGGAAAGGAAAAGCAAGGCAAGGCAAGCCAAGGAAATACATGACAAGGGTAAGAAAATATAGACATGGAAAGGCAAGGCAAGGTCTATCTCTAGGTCTAGGTCTAGGTCTAGGTAAATCCTATTAATTATGATAATCCATGTTTCACAACTATGAAGATACCTTAGATATATGGATAAAGAGAGCTTATGAACTATAAAATTGAAATTCTCATGCAAGTATTTTTATCTAAGATAGATGTGATAACAACTTGTAGAATTGCATGCTTAATGAATACTTTGATTGTAATTTTTACGTATTAAACTTGTTCATTTAGTACAAGCATTAATTTTTTTAGGCAACAAAACATGTATGATACATGAATGCCATGGATTTTTTTATTAAAGTAACTTGATAAAAAAATCTCTCAAATGATGAAAATAATTATATTTTTACAAACAATTAGTTTTATGAATATCATAATGAAAGTATATTTTTAATGAATTGTGATTTTCCAAGGAAAGGCATGGCAAGGAAATGAAAATCATGGCATGGCATGGCAAGGCAATGCAACACACGACATGGAATGGCATGGCATAGAAAAGGCATGTCATGGAAAGGCAAGCAAAGGCATGGAAATGCAAGGCATGGCATGGAAAAGAAAGGCATGGCATGACAAGGCATGCAAGGCAAGGCAATGCAAGGCATGGCATGGAAAGGAAATGAAAGGCATGGCATGGCATGGCAAGGTAAGACATGGCATGGCATGACAAGGAAAGACAATGCATGACATGGAAAGACAAGGAAATGCAAGGCATGGAAAGGAAAGACAAGGAAAGGCATAAGAAGGCAATGCACACAAGGCATGCAAGGCAAGGCAAGGCAATGAAAGAATGGCATGGAAAGGAAAGGCATGGCAAGGCAATGCAAGGAATGGCATGACATGGAACGACATGTCATGGCATGGAAATTCAAGTCAAGGCAAGACATGGCATGGCATGGAAATTGAAGGCAATGAAAGACATGGAATGTCAAGGAAAGTCATGGAATGGAAAGGAAAGGCATGGCATGGAAAGTGAAGGCAAGGCAAGGCAAGGCATGGCATGACATGGATCAATAAGGCCTTGAAGTGCATGGCAAGGCAAGGCAATGCATGGAAGCGCATGGCATGGCAAGGAATGCCATGGAAAGGCAAGGCATGGATAAATAAGGCCTTGAAGTTATTTTGTTTTCCATGCTATCCAAAAGAAATTATGGATCAATAGTATAATGAGAGTACACCAAAAGGATGGAACATAAACCTATTTAGTGACATCCCTTTCTATGTAAATCCTATTAATTATGATAATCCGTGTTTCAAAACTATGAAGATACTTTAGATCCGTGTTTCAAGATTTGTGGATGATTTTATGGTTAGGAATTCATGGATGATAATTTATTTACCTAGTAAGTGCTCTTTCTAAATCGTTGATGGTTATTTTTTGAATTTATTAAATAATTTTTTTATCAAAGTGGTGATATTGTATGTTATCTTGTATTCTTCTTGAATTAAGCTTGCATTGAAACCCTCAATTTCGTGGTTAGATTAGGACTTACCCTCAATTTACAACCTTGTTAGCTTGACATATAGGGTTTAATTGTTATATTTCACCCTTAGAATACACCTTGACACCTTTTATTACATTTATGTCATAATTTTCATCCCTTAAGGGCTCGATGTATTGAATATTTTAGGGTTGTCATGTGCCATATTCCATTTCAACAAGCAATTTTATTATTAGTTAAACCCTAGTTTAGGATTTCATTTTCATCCCCCTTTCATTGCATGATTAATTGTTTTAGGGATGTTATATTTGTCTTGTTGTAACTTATCATATTGTTGCAGTTAAACATCTTAATCACAAATTTTATAACAACTATAGCTTCCTTTTTTATTTGTGGTGTTTGGGACTTCCCATTGACTTGTTTGAACTTAGTTAATATCATTTATTGGTTTGGAAAGGCATGTAAATGGCATGGAAATGGAATGAATTGGCAAGGCAAGGCATGGTAATAGAATGGATTGGCAAGGCATGGCATGGTAATGACATGGAAATAGCATGGAAAGGCAAAACATGTAATGTCATGTCATGGAAAGATAAGGCATGCAATGGCATGGCTTGGAAAGGCATGGCATGGCGTGGCATGGCATGGAAAGGCATGAAAAGGTATGGCATGGTAAGGCAAGGCATGCAATGGCATATCACGACAAGGAAAGGCATGCAATGGCATGTTAGGGCAAGACATGACATGCCATAGCATGGATTGGTAAGGCATGGCATGGAAAGGAAAGGCAAGACAAGGCATGCCATGTCATGGCATGGAAAGGCAAGGAAAGGCATGGCATGGAAAGGCATGTCATGGCATGACATGGAAAGGAAAGGCAAGGCAAGGCAAGGCATGAAATGGCAAGGCATGTCATGGCATGGCATGGAAAGGAAAGGCATGCCATGACATGGCATAGCGAGACAAGGCATGCAATGGTATGTCATGAAAAGGAAAGGCATGGCATGGAATTTCATGGCTTGGAAATATATGGCATGGCATGACATGAAATGGCATGTCATTGAAAGGAAAGGAAAGACAAGGTATTCCATGGCATGTAATGGCATGGAAAGGCAAGGCATGGCATGTAATGGCAAGGCAAGGAATGGCATGGAAAGACATGACATGGCATGTCATAGCATGGAAAGGCATGGCATGGCAAGGAAATGCATGAAATGACATGTCATGGTAGGGAAAGGAATGGCATGGCTTGGCAAGGCATGGCTTGGCATGTCATGGCAAGGTAAGGCAAGGCAAGGCAAGGCAAGGCATGACATGGCAAGGCAAAGCATGTCATGGCATGGCATGGAAATACAAGGCATGACATGGCATGGCATGGCAAGGCATGTCATGGCAAGGCAAGGTATGCAATGTCATGGCATGACTTGGCAAGGAACACCATGGTATGGAAACTCAAGGAAAGGAAAGGCATGGCATGGCTTGGCAAGGCATGCAAAATTTTTCACTTAGACTTAAAATGTCACAAACACTTCATTGGATGAGAATGAAATTTGTGATATAAAGTTAAGTCATATGTCCCTAGAAAAAATGTTTTTTATTTCTTGGAATGAGAAATGTTTCTTTTTTTGTTATTCTTGTTTCATTGCAATCCACATTTTGATTTGAATTTTTCCTTGCATAATGTTATGGAAAGTTACACTTATTGTTGTCTATGTTAAAATGGGAAGCTACATGACAAGACATGCAAGGAGGGATTAGTCTATTTTAGATCATAGTGGTGTTATAGGGATTTGTAAATGTAACAACCTATATTTTGGCCTTAGAAGGTTAGAACTTTGTTTTTTACTTATCTTAGTGATTCATTGCTTAATATTTGTTGGGTTTAGTTAGAATGATATATACATTTGATATGTATACATTTGGATCAATACACGTGTTGCGGGCTATTATTTTTATTGTTATATGTTTATGATGATCATAGTTATGTGATTTGTTTAAACATTCAAATTGAAATGTGGAACTTTGGAGCTTCATGCACTACCCATATGTGTGGTATTTCTTGCCTTTAGTATGATTGTCAACACCATTTAGGTAAGTCACATTTGTTTCTTCAACATTTCTTCAGTGTATACTACTAATTAAATGTTTGTTAAATTTTACTAGTTTTGGGGTCTTTAAGTCACGTAACCAGTGTTATATATAGAAAATTAATATATTTATGGATCATGAACTTGAGTTTGTTTTTCATTTAAAAAAAATAAATTTTAAAGATCAAGAATTGTCACTACCGACTGTGAAGTTTGAAAATTAATATATTTATGATTCATGGACTTGATCTTATAAGTTTGTTCGCTTACAAATTTGCAATATTTTTTTTTAATAAGTTCATATATATATATGTGTGTGTGTGTGTGTGTGTGTGTGTGTGTGTGTGTGCTGCTGCTGATGATGATGATGATGTTTTAGTAATTTTGAGGCATCCTCTTTTATATATGATAATTTCCTTGAAAGTAGTACTTTAAGGTGGACTCAAGTGTCAATAAGGTTGTTGATGAATACACCAGTCAATACAAATGATGTTTTTTTTTCAAAGGAAGTTCTTGTCCATTTTGAGGATCCCTAAAAATAGACAATAGTTGTTGTTTTGAAATATTCAAGTCTCTGACTTGGTTTCTATCTAATTCAGTGTTGTAGTACTCAAACATTCTTTCCCTATACTCAGAAATAGAAGTCAATTCCCCTTGGGCACTTGTAATGGACCTTACAATGACATTCAAAGAGGTAGCCAAGGACACTATGCTTGGTTCTCTGGTGCCCCTTAACTGATCTACAAGTTCTTTTAATGTATCCAACCTCTCATCAATTTTCATGTTTAGATTGGGTGGTTGTGGTAGGTTGGGGTTTTTCTCTCCTTGGTTTGTTGGTGCGCGGTTTACATTGTCATCAGGTTCCATTTTTTAATATACGTTGTAGTTTAATAAGGTAATTTGATAAGTGGACTTATGACTAAGGTATTACAAACAACAATGTTATTTTATCCCAACAAAATCATTACCATAATTTTGTGTAAAACAAAGAAAAACTATGTGTATCCTTACAATGAACTTGAAAAAAACCTATACAAGATTGGTGAATTTTTGAGAGATTTACATTCAAGTATTAATTATGTGTAGTGAACCTTGCTAATAAAATTTCAATTTCATTGGGATTTACATCCATAACCTATAANTTTTTTTTTTTTTTTTTTTTTGCAAAACCAAGAAAGGAAATGACAAAAAATCAACCATACCTTTCCTGTGATGGACATGGTGGAAAGACCCTGGTATTTTCTTCTTATTTGATAATCCCTTTTTCTTTCTTAATGAAGGAAATTTGCGAGGCGTGGTGTGCAAACGAGCACAAAACACACATGCAGTCCTTAAAAAATGGGCATAGTAGGAACGTGTGCATGTTCCCACTGATGAACCTACATGGAAAGCTTGTTGGAGGGTCGGGCCTTGCCAAACCTATAGGATTATGAATGCATGCGCGTTCCTGAGAATGTGCACACATTCCTACTTACCCCCTTGCCACTTTTTCGGCCACCAACTTCGTGCACTCACCCACCCTATATGAGAGATTCCCTCAAGGAGATATTAGGACTCAAGGAAACCATGTAGATGTGGAGCAAATAAAGATTCAACCCCAAAATCATGATTATTCATCACCTCCAGATCCGCATCATTGGGGATTCCACTTGGCATCAAGGAACTACTTAATTCCCAATATCGATATGAGAAAGTTTGATGGGAAAGATCCCATAACATGGATATTCTAGATGGAAAAATTATCTGATCTACACCAAGTGCCAACCTTACAAAAGGAAACTCATGTATCCTTGTATTTATAAAATGATCAATTTGTTTGGCACAATGGCTTTGTGAAAGAAAAAAAGGATTATATTATCTCTTGGTCCATTTTTATAGATGAATCGATATCACATTATGGGGATATTAATAGAAATACATTCATTAGTCAATTGATAAATCTTAGGCAAAGAGGTCTAATTACAGAGCACATTAAACAATTCCAAAAATTAAGTTTCAGGGTATAAAGAACATTCCAGAGGATAATTTGTTAGATCTTTTTTTTAGAAGAGTGATCTATAACAACTATATATAGCATCATGCCCCATTTACTAACCTCATTCAACCTACAAGGTTGACACCTCAACAAATGGATGAAAGAAGAGCAAAGGGACTATGTTTCCATTGCGATAGCAAGTACATTAAAGGGCATAAATGTAGGGAGAAGAAATTATTCTACATAGATGTGAAGAAGAAGAAGATCAAGAATTGAAACCATCATAGGATATAGAACTAGAAAAGACTACTCCAACTAGATCTTGTCATGTAGACATTAGTGCTCTACAAACTCCCAAGATAGAAGGATATATAAAAAAGAAAAAGGTAATAGTGTTGATTGATTCTAGTAGTACCCATAACTTCATTAATTGCAAATTAGTAAAACTTCTCAATTGCTTTCTATTTCTAGCACCAGAGTTTCTAGTAGTGATTGTAGATGGAGGTACCATAAATTGTTCAGGGAAGTGCCATAGTATTAATCTCAATATGGGGGAGTATTTATTGGATAGTCCCATGATTGCAATCCAAATGGGTGGTGTTGATGTTGTATTAGAAGTCCAATGGTCACAATCATTGGGAATATTGGCTCTTAATTTTCAAGAACTTTTCATGACATTCTCCTAAGAAGGAAAGGAAATTGAACTCAGAGGAATTCAAGGGAAGTCATCTAAAGTGATAATCTCTAACAACATGACAACATTATTAAAAAATGGACACCATGGTGCATTTGCACAATTGTTCTCACTAGATGTTCAAACATCTAGACCTTCTATTCTAGTGGATCTCCAAAACGTTATCGACAATCATTCCAAGGTATTTGAAGATATTCCTAAGGGTCTTCCACGTGTTCGAGATCATGACCATGCTATTCATTTGCAACCAAGAAGTGTACCGCCTAACATTAGGTCTTATAGGTACCCATATTCACAAAAACGTGAGATTGAGCGTATGATTCAAGAAATATTAAAGGTTGACATCATTCAACCTAGCCAAAGTGCTTTCTCTTCACCACTAATGATGGTTACAAAAAGGATGGTTCACAAGATATGTGTCTAGATTATAGACATCTCAACAAAATTACCATTAAAAATAAGTTTCATATTCCTCTTAATGATGAATTATTAAATAACTTTCAAGGAACAACTCTTTTTACTAAGTTGGATCTCTGCACTATATATATCATCGAATAATCAATAATGAGGTAATAAGAAATTCCCAAAACAACCTTTAAAAACACATGAAGAAGGTCAATATTTCTTTTGGTGATGCCATTTTGCCTTATTAATGCCATTCCAAGTCGCAAGAATCTTTGTACATCAAAATGAATAGCTTGTCTAGAAACAAGTTTCAGGGCGGTATACAAATGGTGGTTTTTTCTCTGAAACCTCACTTATATTTCTCCCACGATATATAAACAAAACCATAAGTCAAAAGAAGGAAGGGCAACCGACAAACTAAAACTAAAATGGTAATACGAGTTGCCAACCACCGATGAAATCGGGGCAGTTTTTCACCGACTGGGACTGATTCAGAAGGTCTCGTACAGACACCTTTTCTTCATTGCATACCACTTCGTTCGGCGCGCGGTGATAGCAGGGATCGGTCCCTATACTCGTCTCGCAGATCTGATCCTTCGATGTGTTTATGAGATAAGGAACCAACCCGCCCAATCCTTGAGCCACATAACCAAATGTCGACCTTCCACTGGTGAGCAGAACGTCGCTGAGGCTGAGAACCCACATGTCTACCAGAGCCTCCTGCTGATGCGAATTATCGTGATTCTCAAATTTATCCACCTGCTGCCATGCAATCTTGAAGTTCTTCCCCGTTTCGTTTCCAAGGAGGGGAAGACTCTGGTTCAGCTTGGCAATGTGACCCTGTGCAAGAGTCGCCACATAGACCGAGAAATAGTCGTCGGCGTGCATTTTCTTCGTTTTTCGGAGCCCGACCGGACTAAAAGCAGCCTTTCTTCGGATGCATACAGGAATGCTGGAATCGTAAGCGTCGGTGTAGCCGCGCGTGAATTCTCTTATCTGAACTCCGATCCTTCGGGCAGCGGAGGAAAGCGAGCCGTCCAGATAATGGCGGACGCGTTCCCAGACTTGGTCGCTTGGAGAAAAGAGATACTTGGACAGAACGTGGAAAGGGTTCCTTTCGGGAAACAGGACGTCCAGAATCGAAGCGAGAGCGGGGTTCAGGAAGAAACCCACCGCGAAGTACAGATCACTGTCCTTAATGCTGACGAACGGCACGTTCCGTGCCCGTGAAACGCCAGACGGGCAGACTTTGAACTCGGTTTCGTTGATTGGACTCGCATGGGTCATCTGCAGATGCAGTATTGTCGTCTCACAGTCCTCGGGGTCCTTATTTCTCTTCTCGAAGCCGCAACCGGCATCCCTAAAGCGAACGTAAGGGACCCCTAGACTGAGATTCAGGGGGCGTTCAGGGGGTATTAACGACGGAGAGTGCCCTTGGAAAGGGTCGCAGAAAAGAAGTCCCCACGCCGGGTAATCGATCAACAGAACTCTTTGCGACAGAATTGCGTATATAAAAGCCGAGGTGAGAGTTATGAGGCGATTCCCCAATCCGTACCAGTTGGCGCCCCATATCATATATCTACACCGCGGAACTCGGCCGCTGTTGTAGATATCCGTGATGTTATCGAATTCGAGAGCGGTGCAACGGCTGTGCATGGCGAGGTACCTGTCGATAACGGTCTGAAGCTGCGGGGATCCTTGGGATGCGTAACGGTGGAGTTGGCGGCCTCCTTCGGATTCGAACCTGCACTTTCTCTGCGACGGAGGAGCTTTCGATTTGGAAACGGAAGCCTCAGAAAAATAATCATTCCCTTGTGCATCCAGAGCTCCGAGAATCTCGCATAACAGTTTCTGAGGACCTTGATGCAACGAATTGCAATGCGAGAGCTTCTCCTGAACATCGTCTGAGAGCGTGTGTCGGAATGCAGTAGAATTCGAATCTGCATCCGCCCGTGCAA
>ML777638.1:755169-796550 GCA_009831015.1 Picea engelmannii
CTACCTTTAATGCATCTAATTGTTCTATTAATGTTTCATTTGAAAATAGAATTGTATCCATTAATAGATTAGGACCATCAAGTTCTTTGGTAATATCGTCGAAAATTTCGCCCAGAATTCTTTGTAAAATCTCTCATCATTCTTTAAATATTTTTGCAGATATTCCTTGAAATTTGTAATTCTTGATGAAAAATTGACAGTATTTTGAGCAAGATCACAAACTTCTTGAATTAGTTCGACTCTTTTCTGTATTGCATCCCCAACATACTTTCTTATGGCTTGCAACAAACTTTATAAGCCTTTACATTTAATGTTTCTTTCACACAAGTGTTGGTTGAATTGTATATAGAGGGTCTGGAAATAAAGGTCCCGACATTAACGTTGCTTCCAATTATTTTATTTTTTGTTTCAATTCCAAATTTTCCCTTTCCATAGTATCAAGAGACGCCTTCAAAGCCTCTTCAGTTGCACCGTGGAATTGTGCAGTTTTTGATGGTGCAACCCCACTGAAATCAATTGATTATTTCCCTGGTTTCCAGTAGTCTTTGTGTAGGCCAACTGTGTTCTTCAATGAGCTCGTAAACATCCATTGCTCGTGGACTTTCTTAGGTTTCAAGTATGCTTTACCATGTTGTTGGTGTATTTAATTTTCTTTTAACAAAGGTATACACAATATGGGATTTTTTATTTTTTTTTCTTGGTGGGTCCTTATCACCACCATCATCTAAGCCTTTAGATGATGCTTTTCTCATTTCAATTCCACTGGTCCTATATTTTGTTCTTGATGGAGTGCTCTTTTGAGAATTATTTGGTGAGCTAAGGTTTTTGTTTGCTACTTCTTTTCCATGTTGTCGGTAACCTTCTTCCATATTATCTAAAACTTGGTCTGCCACAACTTCATGGATATCCAAATTATCTCCGGCCTCTTCTTGAAAATGTTCAATTTTAGTGAAATACGAAGAATAGTGAATTAATTCCATATGTGAAGTGAACTTATCATTTGGGTCAAAACCCTTAACAAATTTAGCTTCCTTCAATCCAAGCTGGTCAAGATGGGTTGGAATATCATCGAGGTGGGTTATATGCTTTATAATGAATTCTCCAATTTTCCATAGTAAGGGTATGAACTGCTTTTTCCTCCTCGCGTTGAAAAATGGGCCCATGTTTTATATTGTCTGCACATTTCCATAGAAAAATGTTAATCTAATACATAAAATGGGAGAAGAAAATTATTTTCTTCACCCCCAAATAACTTGATAACAGTAAATCCCTGGGAAGTCTCATAAAATCCTTTCCCACAGAGAAAGGTGGCAACTTCAAGAAATAATATTGATGTACTAAGGAAAAAAACAACTTTTTGAACTCTAAAATGAAATTATTGTGAACTAGGTAAAATTTATATTGAGCTTTGTGTGGAAAATATGAGATAATAGGTCATATAGAATTTTCAAGTCTTTTTCAAATTACCTAGTTGAAAATAAACTTCACTCGAAATAAGGTGGCCCGAGTCTATAATGGTTTTCTCATGCAAAGAAAAATGAAAAACATATATTATATTTCTTTTTACATATGTAGTAGATTTTGTACCAATAATAATAGAAAACAACCATGCAAACTCTTTGTATGTGTATTTCAACAAAGTTACCTCAATCTTGGAAATACTAGGGTTACTGCCTCGGTTGACCAAGTAATTTCTTAGAAACATCTTCCCTCCTCTATGCTATTTCAAAAATTTGTTAACCTCTTCGTTTTTAAGCTTCGAGGTAGATGTAGGGAGTCATAACATTCTAGAAAATACTAAAGGAGCTAAAGAAATGGATTGTTTTCCTTGAAGTTGAATCATTATTTTTTCATAGTTGAACTTATCTGCACACCATTGAACAACTTCTTTGAAATATGTTACTTCTAGAATGCAACCCGCTAATGTTATTCCTGAAGTCCAAATTAAGTTTGTATCTTTCTCCACCGGAGAAAGAGCCTTGTAGTAATTGTATTCCCTTGACCAATGAAACTCTTGATCCTCATGTCCAAGTGTGTTTAGTGTGTCTCCACAATACAACTCCTTTTTCTTACTTAACATCCTTTTCTCTGCTTTTGGATTTGGTAATTGGGGGTGCTACTGTCAATATTTAAAAATTGACACATTATTTTTACTTAATTTTACCACGTATTGTCCCGATAGTTCAATCAATGTAAATATTTTTTTAATGTTGTCGAATTGCATGAGATTTGAATTTATTGCAAGGTTTACGGGTGTTTTGCGAATTTAATAACGATATTATGTTTACACAAGTGAAAGATGATGTCGCGGGGAAAATAAATGTGATTAGAAGTGGTGATGTGATGTCATGGAAGATGAAAAGTATTAAGTATGGGAGTGTAATATGAGAGTTGGAAAGTGCAAAATGTAGAACATGGCATTACAGACTTGTGGGCTTGCAGACTTGAGGGTATGGAGAAAAGTAAGGAGGCCTGCACCAAAACAATAAATGTGACTAAGTATGGGAGATGGTAGTTTTGCAGATCGTGGAGGTAGAGGGTACATTTTGGAGAATATGGGACTGTGGACCTACGAACCTAGAGACTCGAGAAAAGGTTGTTGGATGGTTTTCGGATGGTAAGTGGCCCCACTTTCACATTTCACGAAAAATGGTCAAGTGTTAGAAAGTGAAAAAGGTACGAATTGGGGAATGCGGAAGTAAGAAGTGCATTTTAGAGGATGCATGATTGTGGAATTCATAACTAAATATGTGAAGGATAGAGACTTTTTCTACCCGTGCCCTGCATTACTTGAATTTGTCTAAGTGTTGAGAAAATTCGACAAAGGAGAAAAAGACTAATGAATAAAAGACAAAGAAAAACAAGGGAAGAATCTTATGGATAATCAACTGAAAGAGAAAATTGATCACGAATGTGGATCAACATTTGCCTCCAATTGTGGGACAATGACCCCCTATGGGTTGCTGAGAATCCAAAATATTCATCCATTGGGAAAAATGGACTCAAAAGAAAATAAGAAGGAAAAACCTAACAATATGTACAAGGAATACCAAGAATGACTATGTACAAGTTTTAACTAAGGGGGGTCAACAAAAAAAATGTTTCAAATGCTGCCAGTTCACAAAAAATGACTGGATTGTTCCCTTAACATCCTCGAGCAAGTATGAACTATAACCAATTAATTTTTTGATTTGATGTGGATCGATCCAAAGAGCTTCAAATTTTGTGTGGAATTATGGTTTTTCTTTTGATTTATTCCATAACAAAACTAATTGATCCTTTTGAAAATCCTTTGAAGTTGTACTTTTATCAAAATATTTCTTGATCACGTCTTGTCTCTTATTCATTGCCAGTATTGCTTGCTCCCTTTGGTCTTCTAATTAATTGCATGATTTCATTATACAATTTTTGCATTGGTAATTGTTCTTCTTTTTGTTCTCCATCTATGATAAGTATCAAGGAATTCAATTCCACGTGAAAAGGTAATATTTCTTCCTTCCCATACACCAAAGTATATGGGGAATGTTCAATACTATATTTTGGAGTAAGACGATTTGCCTAGAGTGAATCTATCAACTTATTATGCCAATTTTTGTGGTTACATAGGACCGCCATACATCCAATGGGCTAATTTCATAAATTGAACCTTATCTCAAATTGATCTATATCCCATCTTGCACCACAAAGATATCCCTTTATCCCTTCCCTATTGTAATCACATTCCCTTCTGATAAGTATGGTGAAGTTATGATAAAAAGTAGAACAAAATTTTGGATTTACCTTTACGAAAGAAAAAAGGGAAGAGAGAGAGAACATAAAACAAGAACCAATGAAATAAGCATGGGATGGAAGGATTCAAACCTTTGAATAAAAGGATCAAAACCTGCTGCCTTATCGCTTGACCACACCCCATTCCCATCATATTTCCCTATTCATATGCTAATGAATACTTATATCCATTTTTTTGTCAACTCATTAGGATTCAAGATTCATTAGATAAGATCCCAATTGGGCTGGAAAATTTTGTGGATATTTTGATAAAATAGGTTATTGATGAAATTGGACATAATAGGAAAAACAGAAAAAGGGACAAGAATATCCATTCATGGATCATTTTCTATTAGATTGGGTAAAATATTGTGTGTATGAAAGAATCATCCCTTCCAAACCCAAGTCTGGTCAAACTTGCCGAAGAGCTTCTCAATCAATTTGATCAATCAAAGAATTTTCTGGCTTTAACCCCCCTCCCCCACCCCCCCTAATTTTTTTTGGAGAAGAAAAATGTCAGTTATGCTTAATATTTTTCTAGATGATGCCTTTATCTATTCAAATAATCTATTTTTTGGAAAATTACTTGAGGCTTATGCAATTTCCGATCCAATTATCGATGTAATGCCAATTATTCATATTCTCTCTTTTCTCTTAGCCTTTGTTTGGCAAGCTGCTGTAAGTTTTCGACAAAAAGTATCCCCTTTTTTCCTTTTGAAAGTTTTTTAATCGCTGTCGTTGATCCAATTTTTGTATAACTCTTTACATTTTTTGTGACAAAAGTTCTATCTTGCTCCACCCGATGATACCAGATACAGATACCTTATCTTCTCCCGACTGAAAAATTTTCCACTCACCTTCGTCAATTCCTTTCCTTCCAATCCCATCGCTCACTTCAGATCGGGCTATTTGTTCATGTATTGATATGAATGACATATTTTCATAAATATTCGATAAATACCTAGTTGATCCAAAAAATAAGAAGGGAAAAAAGACCATTTTGAAAACAAAGAGATAAATTATCTCCTTCTTTCAAATTGATTTTCACACGTGATCCAAAGAAATAATTTTGTGATTTTTATGAATCATACTATTTTTTGGTATTCAAGTATTCATATAGGATACAAATATTGATGATTTATTATCTTGTACTTACAATTAGGATCCTGAAGATTACATAATGCTTACTCTTAAGTTGTTTGTTTACACAGTAGTGATATTTTTCATTTCTCTTTTTATCTTTGGATTTCTATCGAATGATCCAGGATGCAATACCAGATGTAAAGAATAGTGAAAAAAAGTATCTAGGTTAATGAGTCTTTTCCATATTGTATAAAGATTCGGAGTTATCCAAAATAGTGATCGAACGAAGAGAGAGGGATTCAAACCCTCGGTACTAATGATTTGTACTACGTTCCTATTTAAAAAAATGAATGGTGGAGTAAAGGTGTATACCATAGCATGTATGGATTGTATCAACAATATAACAAATATTGAAATTATTCAGTTAGAAAAAAAACGAATTTGGCGAATCGTATTTTTCATTTCATTTAAAAAAAAAATTCCTTTTTTCTCTTTCTTTTTTCTGACTTGCCTGACATGGCTTTAACAAACCACCCTTGTCCTTTCAATTTTTTTTCTATGTTTCTTTCTTTGGCTCTCTAGTCCTTTTATATGGTATGATATTGTTCATAGTTACTGAGGGCTATTCCTGATCAAAGTTACACAGATGGGGAAGAAGAAAAATGGAGAGGCAGATGAAGAAGAGAAAATAGAAGAGAAGAAAAGTGATTGATCTCAACAACATTTTATGCATACATCCTTCAAGTCGATGGGATCATAGAGGTGAAATAAACCCAAATGAATCTAGAATTTATTGCACAACTCACTTTTCTGAATCTGATGGTTGTATCGGGCCCATTAGTCATTATTTTATTAGCAATTCGCAAAGCTAATATATAATTACAATGAGCCATTGTTGGGGATGAAATACTATTTACCCAAGTATTTCATCTCCTGTGATGGAGGTTCATGTAATGATGAAAATGAGGTAATGATTGATAAACACTTTCAATAGAGGTTGATAACTCCTCATCTTCCTATCGGTTGGACAAAAGATCGATATGTATGTTACAATCAGATCGTGGCGGGTATAGTTTAGTGGTAAACGTGTGATTCATTACATTATCAACTCAAATAGTTGAAGGATCTTTTACATGGATCTTTGATCCATCTTGATCTCTATTTCCAAATAGGTGAAAAACCTCCTGTATGAACACCATGGTTTAGGAATAACATACCTTCTCGTAATCTGGGTTTGAATTGATGAAAGAGAAACACATTTTTGGTTCCAAGATAGCAACACAGAATATTTTCAAGGTTAGAGAAATAACATATCTATGGAGATCCAAAGATATTTTTTTATCATGACTAAACCTTCAACTTATAGAAGGATCTAGGTTGAAGTTGAATAGCTATAGAACAATGAATTTGGTTTACTTGGGTTATCAACATTTCGTTCGAGCTTGGTGGAATTTGTTCTCCTGGGGATCAGAATTAGTATAAATAGGGAACGAAGTAACTACAAAGATTTGTGATTATTTAAAACTTTTTCAATTTCTCTTTCTATAGGGATCATCTAGAAAGTGAGTAAGTATGCTACGATTCAGGCCTTTCTCTTAAAAAAAAAAGAGAGAAGAGGAGAAAAGAGAATAAATTGATGTAGATGCTATGGGTATGATAAGAAATTAGGGTTTGATTAGAAAAGAGAGAGAAAAAAAGAAAGAAGAGAAAGAATTTAAATCTCCTTTCACAAATATTTGATATAAATACTCTGTTTCTTCCCTCATACCACTCTCTATCCCCCATGAAGGAGCTGAATGACATGAAATTCTCATGTTCGGTTCTGAATTAGAGGCATTGAATAGTCAATGTCGACTATAACCCCTAGCCTTCCAAGCTAACGATGCGGGTCCGATTCCCGCTACCCACTAACAGATGTCTACCTATTATCTATCTATATAGATAGAATAGGTAGATATCAAGTTATTATATAACATAATTTCACGATTCACTTGAAATCAATTTTCCATTTCAATGTGAAATAGATTCCATTCTTTTCCTATCCTAACTCATTGTGAATAAAAAGGTAGATTGGGATAATGTATGCCAAAGAAAGTGAAAAGAAAAAATGGAAGAGAGAGAGAGAATCCATTGTCTAATGGATAGGATAGAGGTCTTCTAAAACTTTGGTATAGGTTCAAATCCTATTTGATGTAATACTCTTCAATTGTTATAAATTGTTGTGCAACGTATTGGAACAAATTCTTCAACTCCTTTTCCTGTTCCGAATGATCCCACCAAATGATCAAATATTCAATTTTGTTCTTGAAGTACAAAAAGTTCAGTATGTTCCTTAAGAGCATCTTCCAGAAGGGCTTTCACTTCTTCTATAAATGTACCAGTAGAACGTATAATTTCTCTGAACTGAGGTTTATTCTTTATCAAATACTCGCGTAACCGAACGAGAAATTTTCTCACCTATGTTATCTCTAATATATTCAAGTATCCATTCATTCCAGTATAAATGGTAGTTATTTGTTATTATATTTTAAAAGGAGCCAACTGAGATTGTTTGAGAAACTCACGTAATCGTTGACCCCTTGCCAACTGATCTTGAGTAGCTTTATCAAGATCAGAAGAAAATTGTGCAAAAGCTTCCAACTCTGCAAATTGAGCTAACTCTAATTTCAATTTTCCAGCTACCTTTTTCATAGATTTTATCTAAGCCGTGGATCCCACTCTATATACAAAATTACCCACTTTAATAGCAGGTTGGATCCTGACATTGAATAGATTGGCCAATGAAAATATTTGTATTGCATTAGTGGGAATATAAGTTGAAACATCTCCAGCTTGAGTCTCAACTATTGGTATAGCAGTAACACTCCCCTCACCTAACTGGCAACTTAATTTAGCTGCTATTTTCGAGATACATGAATGCAAATAGAAAACATCTCCCGGATAAGCTTCTCGACTAGATGGTCTTCTTAATAGAAGAGACATTTGTCAATAAGCTTGTGCCTGTTTGGAGAGATCATCATAAATGATTGATGTATGTTTTTTCTTATACATGAAGTATTCAACCAAACCTGCCATTGTATAAGGAGCGAGATATTGTAATGTAGCGGGAGAATCCGCAGTTTCTGCTACCATAATGGCATATTCCATTGCGCCACATTCTTGAAATGTATTAACTCCCTGAGCCACAGAAGAATCTTTTTGACCAATTGCTACATAGACACATATGACATTTTGAATCTTTTGATCAGGAATAGTATATGTAGTTGTTGTTGTCTTTCCAGTCTATCTGTCCCCAATAATTAATTCTCGCTAACCATGTCCTATAGGAATCATAGAATCAATAACAATAAGTCTCGTTTGAAGGGGTTCATATACAGAATGTCTTGATATAATACCTGGAGCGGGAGATTCAATTAGTCGAACTTCGGAAGCTGAAATTTGACCCTTGTCATCAATGGGTTGGGCTAGAGCATTTACAACATGAGCCAAATACGCATCACTTACTAGTATCTGAGCATTTTTTCTCGTTTCTCTCATGGAATTGCCTTCTTGTATCATCAAGCCATCGCCCATTAATACAACTCCAACATTATTCGATCCCAAATTTAGGGCAATTTCTATCGTACCATCTCCAAATTCAACTAATTCCCCTGTCATTACTTGATCAATACCATGAATACGAGAAATGTCATCTCCTACTTGAAGTACGGTGCCAATATTACCAACTCTTACTTCGTTGTTATATTGTTTGATATGTTTCTGTATAATACTACTAATTTCGACGAGTCGAATATTTCCCATTGAAAATTATTAATTATCTGTTGAGAAATAGGAACTATAACAACTAATCACTTATGTTCATCATGGTTCTAAGTAGGCCAATATTGTGATCGGTCATATGTAAATGTAACTCAGTATTCAAACGACTATTCAAAGTTCCTATAGCTCTTCTTAAATCTTGGCGATATCTTCAATAGATTTCTTGATAATTTGGATCAATGTTTTGTTCGTTGATCTTTCCAATCCATTTCCTTGAGGATAATAATTGGATGAATGACCCATTATAATTCCATATTCACCACAAAATTTTGTGAATTTTTATCTAATAAAAATTGAGCCACTGTTCATTATATACTTTTCTGGTACACCAAACCTGGATAGAATATTTTATTTTAAAAAATAAATTAATTGTTCTAAATCTGCATTTCTTAAATCCACTTCTTCTTGCCACTTAGTAAAATAGTCAGTTGTTGTGATGATATATGAATGTCATTTTCTATATTTAGGATTTATTGGACCGATCACATATAAACCCCATTGAGAAAATGGTTTCTCCACCATTGATGTATGTAATGGCATTGCACCTCTTCTCATTTTTCCTGAGAGAATCTGGCATGGAAAACATTTTCTAACAAACTCGTAGGAATATTTGAACATAGTTGGCCAATAAAAGCCACCTCTAATGATCTTGTAGGATGTCACAATTGGTGAGAAATGTCCTCCACAAACCTCATTGTGAAAATTTTGAATTACTTCCATATATTTTGAATGTTTCATACATATTAACAATACACCATCAAACTTTCGTCTGAATAATAATCCATATACTAGAACATAATGGTTTGTTTTCATTTTTAGATTTATTCTCTTTTGAGGACATTTCGAGAGGAAATTTAATATATTTTAAATAAAATATTATATGCTTAAATACCATTCATAATTTTCCAAACTTGTTCCTTCAATTACAACATCAAATCCATTGGGAGGAGAAATGCTTATGACTTCAATCACTGTGATGAGTTTACACAAACTTCGTCCTTTGACAACTTTAAAGGGTTTTGTTTCTAAATCATATTCTTGAAATTTGGCCAACCATTTTCCCCATCTTCTATCCCTAAGTTGTTGATTCAAAAACATTTTGACTGGTGAGTAAAGAACATAAGAAATGACATGAGTTGATAAAATGTATGTTCTGAAATGAGCAATTGGTTTAACCAGAGAAATGGATTGTTTTTCAATGATCAAGTAATTCAACTCATAGTCATGCAAAGTTTTACTCCTAAAAGCAATTGTGAGTTATTCGTAATTTTGATTTTTTTTAATAAGGATAGAGGTAACGGTTTCATTTGAAGAAAATGAGTACAATATGAACTCCTTAGCAAAATATGGACTAACAAGCATAGGGCCAGTAGTAATGGCTTGCTTAATTTATGTGAATTCCTTTTGAATTTGTGGTGTCCATTCAAACTTTTGGTCTTTCTTCAACAACTTATTTATAGGATTGACAATGGTAGCATAATTGGGGACAATTCGTCTAATAAAATTGATCTTCCCAAAGAAGGACTGTACTCCCTTTTTTTTATGTTGGGGGATTCAGGTCATTTATATATTTTATTCTTTCTAGATCAGTATACACTCCTTCTTTTCTTACAACATGGCCTAATAGTCTTCCTTCTGTTACAACAAACAAAAATTTGTTTGGATTCAATGATACTCCATATACTGTGCACCTTTCAAAAATATGTTTGAGATGTTTGATATGTATTTCTCTTGATTTCGAATAAATTGTTAGGTTGTCATGGTAATAAACCATGAATTTTCCAATGAAGTCATTGAAATCGTGATCCATCCCTCTATGGAATGTTGCACCTGTGTTTTTCATTCTGAATGGAATTATGACATAAGCGTAGGTTCCCCACGATGTTACAAATTTTTTTTTTGGTCTATCTTCCTCTGCCACAAGGACTTGTTTATAACCAAAAAACCCATCTAACATAGACATTAATACAGATCATGTGACTTGATGAAGAAAAATTTCCATATTAGGCAATGGGTAATTATCTTTTATGCTAACTCGATTGATATCCCTAAAATGAACACGAAGGAAGATTTCACTAGTCTTTTTCCTCACCACTATTGGATTTGAAAGCCAGTCGAAATATCTAATAGGAGAAATTATATCATCTTTATTTAATTTCTCAATTTCTATCTTTACTAGTGGCTTATCTTAGGATTTATCACTCTCAAGTCTTGTTTGAATGGATTGGCTCCTTCTTTCAGAGGTATGATATGTTGGAATATTGATTTATCATATTCTTTCAAATCATCATAACTCCATGTGAAGACATCTTGAAAATATTTAAAAAGTTGGGTGCATTGATCAATCTCTTTATTGGTGCAACTGGTACCCAAGTTTATATATTTTGGATATTCGAGAGTATTGATGTTTATCTTTTGTGTTTCTTGAACCTTCTTGACAGAGGGCTCTTCCAGTGCTTTTGATTTTTTTTTTTTCGATCATCTCTCGTAAAAATGGATTCCAAACTAATATGTTTCTTTGAGCTAAGTTTATGATTCTATTTATGAATTTATCCCTCTAAATTTTGATCTTCTTTTGGATCAGTAGAAGTTATGGGGTCATCATCAGTAAGAAAATTTACAAGATTCTCATCATTTTCAAAAACTTGTAAGTAGTCGTGTTTATTTGAAATTGAAGGTCGAAAGATAGTGTTTACTTGATAAGTACCTTGTACTTGAGAATCATCTGTGTTGAAAAGGGATGTGACTACTGCTAATGAATATGCCTTTTGGTTCTTTTCTCTAGGTATAAAAGATATATTGAAAGAGTTGAAGGAATCCATGAGCTCTCAAACCCTCCTTGCATAACATTTTAATTTTTCCTTCTTGATCCCATATTTCTTTTTGATGTGATTGATGATCAATTCTGAATCACTAGTGATCACCAAGTTCTCAACTTTCAATTGAAGGGAAAGAATCATACCTTGAATTAGTGCTTCATATTCTTCCCCATTGTTAGTGCATGGAAATTCAAGTTTGATTGTATGTGTATGTATAATAGATTCAAGGATTTTAAAAATGATTCCTTCTCTGTTTCTAGATTTAGAACAAGCACCATCAAAGGACAAGAAAATTATTATCCCTGTTGCAACTGTCCATAATATATGCATGGACGCAATTGTTGTTCCTCTTCATCTTCCACTTCCATTGTAATCACCTCACAAAGTAATGGGTGAATGGATAGTTGTTGATAATCATCAATGACACATAATTTCACTACATCTTCCACTCCAACCACCTCGCAAAGTAATGGGTGAATAGATATTCATTGCAAGCTGCAAGCGACACATAAATGATAGTGCCTCAAGGAATTGACAGGTGCGCCACCATAAATTTTATAATCCGTGAAAGTTGCAAATCATCGGTAATCCTCACTCGCTAATGACAACCGCATGAATTGAAGGGAGTCATCTAATAAAAGGAGACGACGAGAATATGTTGTTATCTATCAATGTTGTTCACATGACTAATATTTTGAATTAAAAGGAAAGTTAATCTTCCATTTTTTTTTATATTTTTGGTATTTTTATTTAAATTTAGATTTGATTTTCTTAAACAAGTTTTATCTATGTTGCACGAGTTTCCGGAAATAATATATATTAAAAAAATATAAAAAATATTTTAGATTACAATGTATCGAGGACAATGTTAATCTAGGACAACTTTGTTCCTAAAACAACTACAATATCTAAATTACTAATTTAATTTGTACTAATAATTATATGAATATATTTAACACAATATTGAAACTTTAATATCCATAAAGTTTTGATTAGAAAATGATAAACAAAATTGAAAATACATATATAAAATTTTAACATCTTTTTAAAATTAAAATTTACATATATAAGCATCAAACATCTTTGTAAATTTGAAACATTATTCTTATTCTGATTGGAAAAAGATAAATATCACTACTCTTATAATATGAAAATACAATAAAAGCCAATGATATGGTTGGTTTATAGCAACAACAAACTGGAGCAAATGCATTAAATGTTTAGTCCGGGCTTGAATGAAAACACACATGCATTGAAAAAATTTCATATCCACAACTATAAAGTGAGTAACCTTAAGTTTTTTTACTTAAATAATTTTTAAAATAATATTTAGTGTAGTTTACTCTTTATTTTATAGTGATATTTTAAATAAATATAATTAAAATATTTGTAATAAATTATGTATTTGTAATAATGGAATAAAAATATTTACATTTTAATTAAAAAATTTCCCATTTCCTTTATGTTAAATCTCCCAAGTTCTCAAAACAGTTCCTAACCAATTGAGGATGTTTCCTACCAGTTCCCAAGCTCCCAATTCCTAACCAATTTAAGACTTTTCCTACCAGTTCCCAAGCTTGTGAACCAGTTTTATAGATGTTGAAAATGTGGGGAGCCCAACTATGAGTTTTATATATTTTGATTATTGTCAATATATATATTTATGTTGTAATATTATTTTTATATAAATTTTATATTTTTAGTATTTTTATTCAAATTTAAATTTGATTTTTTAAAACAAGATTTATATTGGATATGCATATATCCAATATATATTTTTATATATAAAAGGATAGTTGGGAAATTTAAAAACATCATGGAGTTATTTTTTAAAGCCATTGATATGATTATAAATCTTGAAAAATCTATTATTTTGATGTGATGTTTCACTTGAAAAAGAATATGATTATTTTTTAAAAATTATTCCCCTACTTCGTGATTGATTTAGATAGTGATTAAAGTATCTGGGATTCCACTTAAGGCCCAATTTGCATGGTGACTCTCTAGAAGGGATACACTAGCTCTTGTTAAGTATGTATTGGAAGAAATACCAGAATTTTGGATTTCATTGGCATGGGTTCGAGAAGGTGAGAAGGTGTGTTGGAGACCATCACAAAAATGTGCTATAAATTTATCTAGTTAGGAGACCAAAAAAGAAAGGACTTGTATTAGCTTCGTGTTGATCTAAAAGATTAATTTACGGTCTTAAGGTCAACCTTAAGAGGATATAATCCCTCTATTTTTTTATAGAGTTGGTACTCATTTTTTTCTTATGAAAATATATACAAAAATACAAATAAATCTTGAGAAGGACCATATTTATTGAAAACAAATATTCACATGAGCAATACCTGAGATTGAGACCATGTATCTTCCAAGATATTATATACAATATGTTACAAGGTTCATAAACCAAATAAGTATGAAAAATAAAAGACATACATTTCCATCACAACATTTATCAAGTTAATAAACAATATCCACATAAAGGAGACAAGAAAAATGGACCGCATATAGAAAAGAAATTTAAATGATAATTTCATTAAACACCAACAAGACTATGATGGATAAATGTTTGAAATCTCAAGATTTAAATCAAAATATTTGAGAACATAGTAATGTAATATCCCAAGATACTTCTCTTAGAGTCTCAAAAATAATATAAGTCTTTAAATACAAAGTAAATGTCTTTAAAAAAAATATTTGCATTTTCCCTTCAAAGAGAACTGGGATGGGGCTCCAATGGACCATAAAATGAAAATACCTAGAATAAAAGAGGAAAACAATCAAGGATCAACCTAGTTTTCACAAATAACTGAGAAATGGAAGGCAATGTGACAAATGATTGTGGAAGAAAATAGACTTAAAAGGGAGGAACAAAATTGTTGCTTGACTCACTGTGATGGAAAGTTTTTGTAAACCTTTACTTTCTTAGATGTGTTTCTTTTATAGATGCTTGTTGTGGTTGAGGTGGCATAACCATCACAACTATTTCTTAATTTTCTTACTTGACGATTTTGATTAATGATTTCTTTAACCATTCCTTGATATACTCCCTCAAAGGAGCTATCATGATCTCATTCCTAGTTTTGATCTCAAATAATTCATTTTCAAATTCTCTCATGTCCATTCCTAACTGATGTAGTGTGTCATCCACTTCATTATTTCTATTAATATACCTGTCTAACCATTTTTCAACTTTTTCTTCAGAAAATTCTATTGTTTCAATAAATTCATTTTCCCAAGCTACCTTTAATGCATCAAGTTGTTCTATTAATGTTTCATTTGATAAGAGCATTGTATCCATTAATAGATTAGGACCATCAAGTTCTTTGGAAAGATAAACAATTTTAAGGAATAAATCACTTTTTTATTTATTTTTTAAAACATCTATTATCATTTCTCTCAAATTTTTGAATCTCCTCAGCTAACATGCATTGATTTGTTTCATCCGGGTAGTCGAAGGAAGTTTCTACTATTTTCTATGGGAATTACTTAAGCTTGAAACTTTGGTCGAGAATGTACTCATAGATTCTTTGTAAAATCCCTCATCATTCTCTAAATCTTTCTGCAGATATTCCTTGAAATTTGTAATTCTTGATGAAAAGTTGATAGTACTTTGAACAAGATCCCAATTTTTTTGAATTATTTAGACTCTTTTTTGTATTGCATCCCAAACATACTTTCTCATGGATTGCAACAAGCTTGATGAGCCTTTATATTTACTTTCGATTTCCAAAAAAAAATCTAACACAAGTGTTGGTTGAATTGTATTCAGGGGCTCTGGAAATAAAGGTCTTGACATTAACACTGCTTCCAATTTTTATTTTTATTTTCAATTCTAAAATTTCCCTTTCCATTGTATCAACAGACTGCTTCAAAGCCTCTCTGATTGCGCCATGGAATTGTACAATTTTTTATGGTGCAACCCCATCAAAATCAATTGATGATTTCCACTTTTCTGATGACTTTTTGTTTCATGTATATACTTTTTCCAGTAACAATTTTTTGGATTCTCGATTGTAGGCCACATGGTGCAAAGTAACAAATTATTCCTTGAAAATTTGCGGTTCCTGGGTAGTTAGAGCTTCAACAATTTCCTTGGTTTCCAGTAGTCGTTTTGCATACCAACTGGGTTCTTGAATGAGTCGTCAACATCCATTGCTCGTGGAGTTTCTTGGGTTTCAGGTATGCTCTACCATGTTGTTGGTGCATTTCTTTTTATTTTAACAAAGGTATACACAATACGAGATTTTTCAATATTTTTCCTTGGTGGGTCCTTATCACCACCATCATCTAAGTCCCCAGATGATGCTTTTCTCATTTCAATACCACTGGTCCTATATTTTGTCAGGTCAGCCCAACCAAAAAAGTCACTAGACATATTAATATAAATAGAGGACATTTTAGCTCATTTGTACACCCATTTAGTGCGTAAGTCTTGTGGAGAGTTGCAATTGTAGCTGCAACTGCAACTGTAAGGAGGAATAAGGGTGCATGGTCATCTCTTGGTCTTGGTCTCTCTCTTGGTAATTTTCTTGGTGATATTCTTGCTAACTATGGCGTAAGTTTGAGAGAGAGTAGTGTAGAGGAAGTTGTTGTAATTGTGTATGGTACTTTTTCTATGGATATAGAGACTCTCTCTCTTGTGCGCTACCCTTGGAGAAGGAATTCTCTACCTGTCTTGAGTTGTTGTTGTAGTTAGAAACTAGGGTTTATTTGTTGGTTCTGGAATAAGCTTGCTAGAATTATTCTAAGTAAAGGTTAGTGTGCTCGGGGGTGGCATATGAATGCCTATGGTTGGGATACGATGATGTGACATTGTCTATGGTTAAATGAGCATACAAAAATTTCAACATGGAATTAGATTTGGTTTCCTTCATAACAGTATAACCGCTGGAAGGAAGATCCTCAGTTTCCCCCATTTCCAAGCTCATTGAGAACTTACTGAACTCACTAAGAAGGTTGCCTAAGTAGGGTGCATCTCTTCCTCAGATCAAATCTGCAAATTTCTGAAGTTGAAATATTAGAGTTTCCTCATAAAAAACCCTAGGTTTGTAGTGCCAGTTCCTTCATGGTAGTTCCTTTGTGCCAGTTGCAACACCAGTTGCAATGCTAGTTGCAACACTAGTTGTAGTGTCAGTTGCAACACCAGTTGTAGTACTAGTTGCAACACCAGTTGTAGTGCCAAAACTAGTTGTAGTAAGGTTTTTTTGAAACGTTGGGCCTAATATTTTATTGTTCTAATGCGTCTTACCCTAGCGCATCTCTAGTTACCTTTATATTGCAAGTTGGAGCACTTTGAATTTTTAGGGTTCGTCATTGATTGTCACTGCTTCCGGAGGCATGTACTTATATATGTTTAAACTATATCACTATTTTGAGTGTGATTGCAAGAGAAGATATCTCTAGTCCAAGAAACAATCGTAGATCCATAGGGATCTCATATCCATCACATTCAGAGGAACAGCACACTCCGCGTTTGATTGTTTTCATATGCCTCTAGCTATTATGGAATTATTGTGACCTTATGAACATCTAGTTTTATTGTGATCTATTGAAGTTATGATTATCATACTAACCTTTGTTCAAAATTAAAGTTAGAAACTAACTTTAGTCAAAGTATTAGATTGATTAAGGATGATATTATAGAGTTTATTTTCATTATATTCTCTAACTCATATTTCTATCAAGAAAGCATATTGTATTAAGTACACGGGAAAAGTTGAAGAGACTACTTGTCATCTTGAGTGAAGGAGACTCATAATAAAATCAACAACACTCGTTCTTGAATATAAGACTCTAGGTTACAGGTTTGATTTATTAAGTTAATAAGTTTTCAATTTGCACATATCAAGTTTGATAATTTCTACATTACTAGTTGTGACAACAATCCTTAAAAGGTTCTATTACTTCTAAATACAATGAATACTTAGAAGCATGTGAGTACTATTGATATATATTCTTGCAAGATGAAATAACATCTCCTCTAGGAGATACTTCTTGTTTTTCTTCCAGGAAGGTCACCTTGGTAATAATATGATGATTACCATGAGATTGTCTTTTTTTTATTCTTGTTGACATAGATATGTTCTTATGAAAATGCCATTATAATTTTTGTTCTTCTTTTCTTGTTCTGGGAATGTTACCATGGAGGAATGATTGATCACAACACTAGAAGAGTGTTGTTCCTATTTCTTATTATTTTATTTTGGTTTTGGTTTTTGTTCCAGGCAGGTCACAAGCAATAGCTCTGAGAAGGAGCTACTGTGATTATTGTTCTCGTTCTTTTTTTTATTATTATAAGAGTATTATTCTTGTTGTTTTTCCCTTTTTGTCTTTGTTCTGGGAAGGTCACAGGTGATAAATTTGAGGAAGCTATAGTGACGGTTGCAGGAGATAACATATTAAATGGTCTCTAGTTTGAGACATGGAGAAGACTATCTGGATAAGAAGTTGTATACATGACCGTATACATCCATGTACCAACGAAAAAAAAGATGAAGAAGGGTGATTTTGTGATATACATAGTATATCATATGGAGATTGATTGCAAGGAGAAGAAGGCTCCAATGATGACCAAACAAACACATGTAGTGCAATCGATCACTCTTCATATCAACAGGAAGAGTTAGTAGAGCTAGAAGTGCCTACCCATAATTGTTATAGTAACCAAGAAGAGACCAATGTGGTCCCATGAAACTTTGCAGGATGCAACATCAATGAGCCATATCATGAGGAGAAGATGGCTCTAACAATTATATAGACTCATAGGGATTCAAGCTACAGAGGGAGAATGGAGACTTAGAGACTTTTAGATTCAAATGAGAGACATCTTCAGGAACTTACAAACATATTCCATGGGTTGAGAAGGATAGATCGAAGCTTTAGAGGATTCAGGGAGATATGAGATCTTATGGGAAGATTCCCTTGCTTTAGTATAATTTGCTACAGTGACCGAGTAAGAAGCCAGTCAGAAGGAATGAGATACATATATTTTCCTTGGTTCTGAGACCAGAAGGGAAGTAAGTGGTGACTTCCAAGTTGATCTACAAGATTAAGTATGTTGTAGATAAATAGACTAGAGATTGACAAATCCTGATTTGTGTCCAGAAGATTTTCCCATAAAAAGGGAGAAGATTGTTTCTCCAGTATATTGCTACCGATGAACATGTAGCAAATATGTTGACCAAGGCTCTGTTAGGGAAAATCTTGGAGTGGTCCAAATGTTTTTCTCTTCAGTAGTGAGAAGTGATGTATTCCATAGTAGAGGGAAGTAATGAGATCCCCAGTAGTGAGAGCTACTCTAATGCAGGTTGGTATGATACCCCAACGTAGGTTGGTACACCAATGTAGGATGGTATGCTACCCCAACACAAGTTGGTACTCCAATGCAGCTTGGTATGCTACCCCAACGCAGGTTGGTACTCCAATGCAGGATGGTATGATACCCCATCACAGGTTGGTACTCCAACACAAGTTGGTATGCTACCCAAGTGCAGGTTGGTACTCCAATGCAGGATAGTATTCTACCCCAGTGTAGGTTGGTATGCTACTCCAATGAAGGCTGGTATATTACCCCACCGCAGGTTGCTATGCTACTCTAACAAAGGTTGGTACACTACTCTCGTGAAAGTGCAAAACTTCCTATGACATATAGATCTGTGATTGACAATAGGAAAATGACATAGGTGTGCATAAGTGCAGAAGCAGTGATGATGATCGTTCCAAGAGGAATACCTTCCTCATTAAGAGGGAGTGTTAAATATTTGAGACAGATTTTGTGTGAGTTGATGAGTTACTAGTTCTGTATGAACTAGATGCGGACCTGTAGTGTTGGAAATGATTCCCAGTTAGAGTGTCGATCAATAGCATCGGAGGTTACTAGCTCGAGGTCCAACCAATAGTGTTGGAGGTGTTTTCCATCTAGATGGATAATGTGTGGCTATGATGATGATACTTGTTACATGATCTGTTTGATCATATGATATCCTATGTGTCTATGGTGATGCTACCTGTAGACTAGTCTGCAATACCATGCGAGTCTTTCCCATGCCATGTGAGATGGATGGATGCATTTGAGACCACTACATGAAGAGCATATTAGTTAATACATCTCTAGCTAAAAGGGAGAGTTGATTTTTTGGTAGCTGCAGGAGGCATTAGCCACCATGTGTAACCTATGACTTATAATAGAATATTCTGAAAGTAAGTGAACCATTAAACATATGTGTGGAAACCCTAGAATACAAGTCGTCCTAGAAGAATAAATAATACTAGAATATTATCTTCCAGAAATACAAGTCATCTCCACAGGAAAAAGATAAACAAAAAATATAATTACCAGAAAGTTAGGCCGACCTAGCCAGAAAATTCACTGGACAGAATAATATAAATAGAGGACATTTTAGCTCATTTTTACACCCAGTTAGTGCACAAGTCTTGTGGAGAGATGTAGTTGTAGCTGCAACTGCAGTTGCAGTTGCAAGGATGAATAAGGGCACATGGTAATCTCTTGGTCTTGGTCTCTCTCTTGGTGATTTTATTGGTGATATTCTTGCTAAGTATGGTGCAAGTTTGAGAGAGAGAGTAGTGTAGCTACAACTGTTGCAGTTGTGTATGGTACTTATTCTATGGATATGGAGACTCTCTCTCTTGTGCACTACCCTTGGAGAAGGAGCGCTCTACTTTGAGTTGTTGCTTCAGTTAACAACTAGGGTTTATCTATTGTTTCTAGAATAGGCTTGCCATAATTATTCTAAGTAAAGGTTAGTGTGATTGGGGGTGGCATATGAATGCCTATGGTTAGGAGAAAATGATGTGACATTTTCTATGGTTAAATGAGCATACCAAAATTTCAAAAAATACCACTAGTCCTATATTTTGTTCTTGATGGAGTGCTCTTCTAAGATTTATTCGGTGAACTAGGGTTTTTGTTTGCTAATTCTCAACCATGTTGTCGGTAACCTTCATTGGAACTTATCAATTCTTATATATTATCTAAAACTTGGTCTATCGCAACTTCAAGGATATCCAAATTATCTCTGCCCTCTTCTTGAAATTGTTCATTTTTAGTGAAATACAAAGAATAGCTAATTAATTCCATATGTGCAGTGAACTTGTCATCCGGTTCAATACCCTTAACAAATTTGGCTTCCTTCAAGCCAAGTTGGTTAAGATGGCCTACAAGTTCACCGAGGTGGGTTATATGCTTTACAGTGAATTATCCAATTCTCTGTGGTAAGGGTGTGAACTTATTTTTCCTCCTCTCGTTGAAAAAATGGGCCCAAGTTTTATACTGTCTACACATTTCCTCAGTAAAAAGTTTATCTGATACATAAAATGGGAGAAGAAAAGGATTTTATTCACCCCCGAACAACCTAATAATAGTGAATTCCTTGGAAGTCTCATAAAATCCTTTCCCAGAGAGAAATGTGGCAACTTCAAGAGATAATCTTGATGTACTAAGGAAAAAATCAACTTTTTGAATTTTGAAATGAAATTATTGTGAACCAGGTGAAAGTTATATTGAACTTTGTGTCTATAGAGCATTGAATATCATGCAAAAACTGGTTCGATATCGAAATTAACATTCCTTTCCCTCAACAAGTATTCAAATACATGACCATAAGAAATGGAAAATATGAGGTGAGAGGTCATATAAAATTTTCAAGTCTTTTTCAAATTACCCAGCTGAAAAGAATCTTCACTCGAAATAAGGTGGGCCCAGTCTATAATGGATTTCCCATGCAAAGAAAAATGCAGGACATATATTATATTTCTTGGTACATATGTAATATATTACAAACCAATAATATGAGAAAACAACCATGCAAAACCTATGTATGATTATTTTAGCAAAGTTACCTCAATCTTGGAAATACTAGAGTTATTGTCTGGGTCAACCAAGTAATTGCTTAGAAACCTCTTCCCTCCTCTATGTTGTTTCAAAAATTTGTTAGCCTCTTTGTTTTTAAGTTGTGAGGTAGATGTAGGGAGTCATAACATTCTGGAAAATACTGAAGGAGCTAAAGAAATGGGTTGTTTTCCTTGCAGTTGAATCATTCTTTTCTCAGAGTTGAACTTATCTACACACCATTGAACAACTTCTTTGAAATTTGTTACTTCTAGAACGTAGCCCACTAATTCTATGCCTAAAGTCCAAATTATGTTCACATTTTTCTCAGTCGGAGAAAGAGCCTTTTAGTAATTGTATGCCCTTAACCAATGAAACTCTTGATCCTCACGCCCACGTGTGTTTAGTGTGTCTACGCAATACAACTCCTTTTTCTTACTTAACATCCTTTTCTCTGCTTTTGGCTTTGGTAATAGGTGGCACTACTGTCAATATTTATAGCTTGGCACATTAAGTTTTACTCAATTTCACCACATATTGTCTTGATAGTTCAATCAATGTAAATCTTGCTTTAATGTTGCTGACTTGCATGAGATTTGAATTTATTGCAAGGTTTATGGGTGTTTCATGAATTTAATAACGATATTATGCTTACACAAGTGGCAGATGATGTGGTGCGGAAAATAAATGTGATGAGAAGTGATGTGATGTCATGATAGATGAAAAGTGTTAAGTATGGGAGTGTAATATGAAATTTGGAAAGTGAAAAATGTAGAACGCATGACTGCAGACCTCCAGAATTGAGGGTATGGAGAAACGTAAGGAGGCCCACATCGAAACAAGAAATTCCACTAAGTATGGGATATGGTAGTTTTAGATATCACAAAGGTAGAGGGTTCATTTTGGAGAATACGATACTGTGGACCTATGGACCTACAGACTCAAGAAAAGGTTGTCGGATGGTAAGTTCCCCCTCTTCCACATTTCAAGAAAAAATGGTCAAGTGTTGGAAAGTGAAAAAGGTGAGAATTAGGGAATGTGAAAGTAAGATGTGAATTTTGGAGGACACATGATTGTGGAATTCATACATAAAGACGTGTAATATAGAGACTTGTTCTACCTGCACCCTGCATTACTTTAATTTGAAAAAGTGTTGAGAAAAATTGACAAAGGAGAAAAACACTAATGCAGAAAAGACAAAGAAAAACAAAGGAAGAATCTTATGGATAGTTAAATGAAAGAAAAAATTGATCATGGATGTGGATCATCATTTGGTTCCAACTTTAGAACAACGACCCCCTACGGGTTGCTGAGAATCCAAAATGTTCATCCATTGGGAAAAATGGAGTCAAAAGAAAATAAGAAGGAAAAACACAACAATATGTACAAGGAATAGCAAGAATCACTATGTACAAATTTTAACTAAGGGGGGTAAACAAAAAAAATGTTTCAGATGTTGCCAGTTCATAGGAAATGACTGGATTATTCCCTTCATATCCTTGAGAAAGTATGAACTATAACCAATAACATTTTCGATTTGATATGTATTGATCCAAAGAGCTTCAAATTTCGTGTGGAATTATGTTTTTTCTTTTTATTTATTCCACAAAAAAACTAATTGATCCTTTTGAAAATACTTTGTAGTTATACTTTTATCAAAATATTTCTTGACCGCCTCTTGTCTCTTATTCATTTCCAGTATTGCTTGCTCCCTTTTCTCTTCTAATTAATTGCATGATTTCATTATACATTTTTTGCATTGGTGATTGTTCTTCTTTTTCTTTGTCGTCTATGATAGGTGTCAAGGCATTTAGTTCCACATGCAAAGGTAATATTGCTTCCTTCCCATACACCAAAGTATACAATGAATGTCCAGTACTATATTTTGGAGTAAGTCAACTTTCCCAGAGTGCATCTATCAATTTATTATGCCAATTTTTGTGGTTAGCTTCAACAAATTTCTTGATAATTTGGATTAATGTTTTGTTCTTTTATCCTACCAATCCATTTATCCCAGGATAATAATTGGATGACTGGCCCATGAAAATTCCATATTCACCACAAAATTTTGTGAATTTTGACCTAATAAAAATAGAGCCATTGTTCGTTATAAATTTTTCTAGTACACCAAACCTGGATAGAATATTTTCTTTTAAAAATGACTTAATTGTTCTAAATCTAAGTTTCTTAAAACCAATTCTTCTTGCCACTTTGTAAAATAGTCAATTGTTGTGATGATATATGAATGGCCCTTGCTAGATTTAGGATTAATTAGACCGACCATATAGAAACCCCATTGAGAAAATGGTTGCTCCACCATTGTTTTCTATAGTGGAATTGCAACTGTTTTCAATTTTCCTGAGAGAATCTGGGATGGAATGCATTTTTGAACAAACTCGTAGGAATATTTGAACAAAATTGGCCAATAAAAGCCAAATCTAATGATCTTGTTGTATATCACAACTCGTGAGAAATTTCCTCCACAAACCTCATTATGAAATTCTTGAATTACTTCGATAGATTTTGTATGATTTAGACATCTTAACAATACACCATAAAACTCTTGTCTGAATAATAGTCCAGATACTAGAACATAATGGTTTGCTTTCATTTTCATAGTTATTCTCTCTTTTGAGGAAATTTTGAGAGGAAATTGAACATATTTTAAACAAAATATTATATCCTTAAATACCATTCAAAACTTTCCAAACTTGTTCCTCGAACTAAAATATAAAATCCATTGGGAGGAGAAATTATTACGACTTCAATCCCTGTCATGAATTTACAAAGACCCCATCCTTTGACAACTTTCAAGGGTTTTATTTCTAAATAATATTCTTGAAGTTTGTCCAACCAGTTTCCCCATATTCCATCCATGAGTTGTTGATTCAAAAGAATTTTGACTGGTGAAAGAGGAACATAAGCAATGACATGAGTTGATAAAATGTATGTTCTGAAATGAGCAATTGGTTTAACTATAGAAAGGGATTGTTTTTCAATGATTGAGTAATTCAACTCACAGTCATGTAAAGTTTTACTCATAAAAGATATTGTGAGTTAATATTACTTTTGATTTTTTTGAGTAAGGATAGAGGCAATGGTTTCATCTGAAGAAAATGAATGAATTACGAACTCCTTATCAAAATATGGACTAACAAGCTAAAGGGCAGTAGTAATGGCTTGCTTAATTTATGTGAATTCATTTTGAATTTATAGTGTCCATTCAATCTTCTTATCTTTCTTCAACAAATTATTTATAGAATTGACAATGGTAGCATAATTGGGCACAAATCGTCTGAAAAAATTTATCTTCCCAAAGAAGGACTATTCTCCCTTTTTTTATGTTGGAGTATTCAGGTCATTTATAGATTTGATTCTTTCTAGATCAATATATACTCCTTCTTTGCTTACAACATGACCTAATAGTCATCCTTTTGTTACAACAAACAAATATTTTTTTGGATTCAACGATACTCCATATATTCTGCACCTTTCAAAAATATGTCTGAGATGCCTGATATGTATTTCTCTTGATTTTAAATAAACTATTAGGTCGTCTTGGTAATCATCCATGGATTTTCCAATGAAGTCTTTGAAAGTGTGATCCATACCTCTATGGAATTTTTCACCCACATTTTTCAGTCTAAATGGCATTATGACATAAGCATAGGTTCCACATGGTGTTACAAACATTGTTTTTGGTCTCTCTTCCTCTTGCACAAGGACAACTTGGTTATAACCTAAAAACTCATATAACATAGACATTAATACAGATCATGTGACTTGCTGAAGAAGATTTTCCATATTAGTAAATGGGTAATTATATTTTATGTTAACTCGATTGAGATCCCTAAAATCAATAAAAAGTTGGATTTCACCAGTGGTTTTCCTCACCACTACTAGATTTGAAAGTCAGTTTGAATATCTAATAGGAGAAATTATATCAACTTTATTTAATTTCTCAATTTATATCTTTACTAGTGGCTTTATCTTAGGATTTATCACTCTCAACTTTTGTTTGAATGGATTGGCTCCTTCTTTAAGAGGTATGACATGTTGAATTATTGATTTATCATATTCTTTCAAATCATCCTAACTCAATGTGAAGACATCTTGAAAATATTTAAAAAGTTGGGTGTATTGATCAATATCTTTATTGGTGGAACTGGTACCCAAGTTTATATATTTTGGATATTCGAGAGTATCGACGTTTATCTTTTGTGTTTCTTGAATGTTCCTGATAGAGGGCTCTTCCAGTTTTTTTTTAATTTTTGTTTGATCATCTCTCATAAAGAGGGATTCCAAACTAATTTATTTCTTCGAGGTAAGTTTATGATTATGTTTATGAATTTCTCCATGTGAATTTTGATCTTCTTCTAGATCACTAGAAGTTATTGTGTCATCATCAGTAAAAAATTTTACAAGAAGCTCATCATTTTCAAAAGCTTGTAAGCAGTGCTGGTTATTTGGAATTGAAGGTCGAAATATAGTCTTTACTTGATAAGTGCCTTGTACTTGAGAATCATCTGTGTTAAAAATGAATACGAATAATGGATATGCCTTTTGGTTCTTTTCTTTGGAGATACAAGATATATTGAAAGTGTTGAAGGAATCCATGAGCTCTAAAACCCTCCTTGCATGACATTTTAAATTTTCCTTCTTGATCCTATATTTATTTATGATGTGATTGATGATAAATTATGAATCACCAATGATCACCAAGTTATCAAATTTCATTTGAAGGGAAATAATCATACCTTGAATTAGTGCTTCATATTCTGCCTCGTTGTTAGTGCATGGAAATTCAAGTTTGATTGTATGTGTATGTATAATAGATTCAGGGCTTTTAAAAATGATTCCTGCTATGTTTACATATTTATAACAAGCACCATCAAAGGAAATCTTCCAATAACCTTGAAAGGAGTTCTCTTTTTATTTCTTTAGAATGATAAGTTGTTCTAGTTCAAGAACAACATAGTTTCCCATTCCAGCGTCAAGATAGTTCCTCATCACCTCGTTCTCTTTCTTCCTCAAGGACACTAGTTTTCTGACTTCTATGGGAACCCTAACCATTGTTCCATCCTCGTGAGGAAACATTATACAACTTCCATAATTCATGATATAACCTCTAATAATTGAACACCGATCTCTGCCAATAACAACTCCATATGTTGGAGGCATATCTACCACTATAATAGTAAAATATATCGTGATGTGAGGGGCCATAGTTATCCATGCACATACATATTTAATCTCCTCATAGGCTAGGAACTTTCTTGAGTCAATAACATAAATGCTTTCCCTAGTATCATAGTGTTTCATACATTCCATTCTCAGTGCTTGCATAATTGGCAAAGGAATGAAGTTGTTGTTAGTCCCACTATCAACCAAACAATTGTGTAATACAACATCATGATTTTATATGGTAATGTAGAATGGTGGTAGTTTTCCTTTTGACTTGACTGATGAGAAGATTTTTTGTTGTTTGGAATTTATAACCGCAACTTCCATTCTTGTATCTCAGTCATCAAGTATCCTTAACACATTTTCTCTTTGTTGTGTTATCTTGACTATTTCCATGAAAGAAAAAGTAATTTTTTGTTTAGATAAATCATCAATCACATTATAAGTCATATGTTGCAGAGTCTTTACCTAGCTAGTAACAACTTGTTTCTTCTCTGTTTCTTCTTGATTTTCTTTTGTCTTTTCCTTTTATGGAGATTCTTTTGACTTGAACTTATTTGCTTATGCTCCTGTTTGGACAACATTTTCTTGAAAAATATCAGAATCTTCTAGTTCATTAAAAGTATAAAAGGACGATTCCCTTTCATCCATCTCTACCGATTCCAAAATCTCATCTTGGATGATGTTTGCTTCTTGATCAATATCTTCAAAATTATCTTCCTCAAGAGTTTCTTCCAACACAACAACATTAGGGTTTGTCACTCTAGTAGCCCTTGGTTTATGTTCTTCATTTCTGTCATTATTTATTATTCTCTACTCCTAGATAGAAATTCTTCTTTTTTATTAGTAGGAATTATTGGGTTTTGATTTGCTGGGGCATAATTTTCGTCTCTTCTTAATCTTGTTATTTCATATTTCATTTTTCAAATGGTCCTATTCATTTGAGTTATTTCCATTATTTTCCTTAATTCTTGGGTCATAGCTGGATCAGTTCTTACATTAGGGATAACACCCTAGAAGATTCCCCCACCAACTCCTCATTTTCAACATTCTTCGAGGTTGATTCTCCTTGATTTGATATAGTAAGATTATCCATTTTCCTTTGAACTTTCTCAAGGATGATCTCAGGATCAACATTTGTTTCGATCATAATTTATTCCATATTTTTTTCTTTACACATAGCTCCATATAAATCTTCTATTTGTGCAATTCTGATAGGATATTTTACTTTTGTTGGAATAACATCCAAGTATAATTGGATTATTTGTTTTTTTCTCTTTTGGAATTTTATTTAACATATTGAAAAATCACAATTTGAAGTCTCTAATTCTCTCTCCCTTTTTCAAATGTATTTGAGTGAATTGTGCAAGGTATGGTATGCAACTAGGGGTGAAAACATGGTCATGAACATAGTCTCTAAATCATCAAATGAATAAATCGACCAGGAAGGAAGGGACATGTACCATTGATAGGCCAAGCATATCAATGTCTGCAGAAAAATTCTCACCATCACATCATCATGTTCTATTATATGGATTTCACATATAGTCAAGAATTGGTCCATATGTCTCTTTGGATCGATCACTCCATCTCCTAAAAATACTGGTAAGACTACTTGTGGAAGAGTAGGAAATTGGTGTTGTTCCCCTAGAATATTGAGTGGGATATTTCTAACCCTTCTTCATGGAATTCTTTGTCCCTCATTTCTTTCTTCAAGAATATCTTCTCTTTCTTGTTTGTCACCCATTGTTTGTGTCTCTCTTATCTCAGATCTATAACTTTCTCCAACTTCAGAAGTTTGAATTTGTTTACTCTTACTTCTTGTTATTGGAGCCTTGTATGTTTCTAGTCTTTTCTTAATTTCCTTCTCTTTGTCTTTGTATTCTTACGATTTCTCTTTCTTCTTCACGAGAAAGGGTTTCCCACAATCTTTCAAGCTTTTCTCATGTTCTCATTGTTTTTATTTCCAAGTTATACAATTGATGCAATACACTTTCTTGATTTCTAAGACCAATTTGCAAATTCGATTGATTGGGTCTAGGTTAAGTCATTAGATTTCGGTCAACGAAACTAGCCTTTTTCTCTCCCTAGTATGGTCACCAAAAATGTTGATCTAAAAGAATTTTTTACGGTTTTAAGATAAACCTCATGAGGATATGAATCCCCCTACATTTTTATAGAGGTGGTACTCCTCTTTTTCTTATGAAATTATATACAAAAATATAAATAAAGCTTGAGAAGGACCGGACTTATCGAAAACAAATATTTACATACATGCATAAATTTACATCATAATACTAAGAAATAAAAATCATGCAATTTTACAAATCCAACAACTGTTCCAACCAAAATCTCATGTTCCTCTCAACCCACTGACCCAAGGAATGTACCCCCTTCACTTCTCTTGGTCCATCGAGTTGTACCATTATTTTATCAGGCCCCCCAATGTAATTTGGCTAGGACTCTAAGATGTTGTTCCAAAACTCTAGCTGTTGAAATTGGAGTCTTGCATTCTTATATTTTGTTTTCTTCAAAATTGTCAAAAAATTGTGGGTATTCCTCCCACATGTTTTCTTCGTGCTCCCATGTAGCATCTTCAAGACCATAACAGGTCCATTGAACCTTTACTATCCCTATGAATTTTTTCCTGATCACTTTGACTTTCTAGTCCATTATGCATACTAGTTCCACTCGGAAATCCCCTTCATGTTCCACCTGGATCACAATCCAATCAATTATGTGGTTAGGGTTAGGCACATATTTCTATAATAATGACACATGAAATGAATTATATGCACTCTCATGGACGTAGGAAATGCTAGCATATATGCAACTTGCCCCACCTTTTCTATGATTTCAAAAGGTCCACATTATCTTCCTTCCAACTTTGGGAAACTTCCTAATATTAGTGAATTTATCTTTTCTTTCACTTTAAAAAATACATTCTCGCCAACTTTAAAATATCTGGAAAATTTGTTCTTGTCTGCATAACTTTTCTTCCTATCAGGGGAAGCTTTTAAATTCTACTTGATCTTTTCCATTTTATCTTCCATTTCCTTCAACAAATTTGGCCCAATAACCACTCCATCTACTGGATTATCCCAACTCATTGGTATGTTACATTTCCTACCATACAATGCTTCAAATGTAATCATTTTTAATGAGGCTTGATACCCATTATTGTAAGAAAATTCAACTAAATGAATATAATCTTCCCACTTTGATGGTTGGTCCATCACATACATTCTAAGCATGTCCTCAATTATTCTATTAGTCCTCTTTGTTATCTAACACTGGGTGATACATTGTACTAAGATTTAGATTTGTCCCAAAGCCCTTGAACAAACCTTTCCAGAAATTTGATGTAAATTTTGGATCTTTATCTAAAACAATTTCCTTAGGCACCCAATCTATCCTGGAAATTTTCTTCATGTAGATTTATGCAATATTTTCTACCTTGTGTGTAGTCATCGCATGAATAAAATGTGTTTCCATAGTTAATTTATCCACCACCACCATGGTGGAATCATGTTGTGTCATTGTTCTAGGTAGCTTAGTAATAAAACCCATTGTGACTACTTCCCACTTCCATTCTGGAATGGACAGTGGTTGTAACAACCCTCCTGGATGTGTATGTTTAGTCTTCACCTTATGGCATTTTAGGCATCTGGCTATATAATTAATGACTTATTTTCTTCATTCCAGGAAAAAAATATTGGCTTCTTACAACTGCAATTAACTTCTAATATCCTAGGTGCCTAGAATATGACACACATTTCCCTCAACATTGTATTTTTCAACTCACTGAAATTTGACACATATATTTTTCTTTTATACATGAATATTCCATCCTCTTGCAGATTATAATATTTAAGCTTATGTTGTAAATTTCCTTGCTATAATGTTTCTTTTACTTTCAAATATTTCTGATCTGAATTTGTTGATGCAATAATTTTATCTTGCGGATTAGTTCTTTACATGCTAATGGATGCAATATGCATCTCATGTGCTCTTCTTTTGAGTGCATCATCAACTTGATTTTACTTTCCTTTTATATGCTTAATCTCAAAGTCATATTCACTCAGAAATTCCAACCATCTAGTTTGTCTGACATTTAATGTTGGTTGTCCAAACAAATGTTTCAAACCACAGTGGTCTATTTTGAGAACAACTTTTCTACCCATGATATAATGTCTCCAAATTTTTAGTGCATGAAGAATGACTGCTAATTTCAAGTCATTTGTAGCATAATTCCTCTCATGCTATTTTAATTTTCTAGATTCATAGCATACCACATGATGTTTTTATGTGAGGACTCCACTGAGCCCTTCCTTTCATCCATCAGTGCACACAACATAGTCTTCATTTAGATAAAAAAATATTCAATATTTGAGCACTAGAAAATATGTCATTCAGTTGTTGAAAGCTCTCTTCACACTTGGGATTCCATTCAAATTTCACTCCCTTCTTTTGCAAAGAATAAAATGGGTTTGCAATTTTTGAAAAACCTTTTATGAATATTCAATAATAATTGACAAAACCCATGAATGATCTAACCTCTGCAACATTTCTTGGCATTGGCCATCCTATAATGACCTCTATCTTCTCAGGATCAAATGATATCCCTTCTATGAAATTGTATGCCCCAAGTAGTGAATATTCTTTTGATAAAATATGCATTTACTTATCTTAGCATACAATTAATGCTCTCTTAATTTTTTTAGCACTATTATTAAATGTTGTTAATGCTCCTCCTCTATTTTTCAGTAAATGAATATATCATCAAAGAACAAAATTAAAAAATTCTCCGGGTATTCCCTAAACACTCCATTCATCAGGCATATAAAAATAGTTGGGGCATTTGATAGTCCAAATGGTACTACCATGAATTCATAATTCCCATTTCTTATTATGAATGTTGTCTTGTTGATGTCTTCTTCCTTTATTCTCACTTGATGATACCTGATCTCAAGTAAATATTGGAACATATTTTTGTGCCTTTAAATTGATCAAATAAGTCATCAATCCTTGGAAAATGATATTTGTTCTTTATGGTGACCTTATTCAACTGTATGAAATCAGTACACAGCCTTAAGTTTCCATCTTTATTCTTCACAAAAAGAACCGGGGCACACCACGGTGACACACTTGGGCGTATATACCCCTTCCTTAACTACTCTTTGAACTACATCTGCAACACTTTCAAATATGGCATGACCATTATGTATGGTGTCTTGGATATTGGGGCAACTTTTGGCACCAAATCGATAGAGAAATCAATGCCTCTCTTTGGTGGAAATCCTGGGATTTCTCCAAAAACATCTTCAAAATCCCTTAAGACTAGATGGTCTTCAATACTTCCCACTTTATCTTTGGTTTCCTCTTCCATATGGGCTAAAACAATCTGTCATCCCTTCCTGAAACTCTTTTTCAACTGAATAGCCAAAATTTATCTAAACGCTACAACTCTTGGAATGCCTTGAACCTTTCCTTGTTTCCTTTCTTCATCAAGACATGTGATTGTCTTGTTGTAACAATCTAGGATAACATGGTGTTTTTCCAACCAATCCATTCCAATTAGACAATCATATGAATCTCATGGTATGATGTTCACATTTACCTTTGTGTTGAGTCCATTCATGTCTACTGTAAAATATTTAACCAACTCATTGATCTTCCTCTTAGCCCTTGTGGCTAACTGAACTAACCAATATTTCTTATGCTTACTCCTTTGCAAGTGAAACATTTAAACAATGTTAGATTTTATGTCAATATGGCTAGCTCCATAATCAATTAAAATTGTTATAGGTTGGTTATCAATCTTACCTTCCACTTCAATAATGGGGGATTGATTTTCTCCATGCTTGTTGTCCAAGGCTACATAAATCCTTGGCATGTTCCTCCCATGTCTTCCATTTTTCCATCCTCCTGTATTTGTGGATATTCCTCATCCTTTATCCTTTGTGAGGGTAGTCCCTATATAAGTGATTTCCCTCACATACCCAACATTGTATAGGTTGTTGCCTTGGCATTTTCCCAAATGAATATGCAATATTGTACTCATTTTGGGTTGAATGACTTTTCTGATTTTCTTAGGAGTTGTTCTTGAAAAAGGGTGGCTTAAAATATTTCTTCATTTGATCCTTTTTACCCTTCATATTATCATTCCAATATTTTTGGAAAATTGGTCTCCCTCTACTCTACTCATAAATATGCTTTGCTCTCCTTATGGCTTCCTCCAAAGTCCTAGGGTTATCATATTGTATCTTGTCATTGTATAAATAAGGTAACCCACTATGAAACCTTTTGATTTTTACCTTCTCATCCTTTATGAAGTCAACATATTTCAACAACTCAAAGAACCTCTTCTCATATTCATCCATTGTCATGCTTCCTAACTTGAGTTCAAAGAAACCTTTATTCTTTGTTTCATAATAATGCTACAAAAAATATTTCTCTTGGAAATATCCTTTGAACTACCTCCATGAGATCCTTTTCTCATCAAGGTGTTTGGCTTGCTTAAGCTGGTCCCACCACATGATTGCCTTTCCTTGCAAGTGGTATTGTAATTCTAGCTTCTACCCTTGAGGGGTAACCATGTAGCTGGGAATATTTCTTCATTTACAATAGTGAGGCCTCGACCTCTTCTCCTTTCCTATGCTCACCATTGCAATTTAGTGGCTTAAGTTTTTTTATTTCACCTTACAAGATGTCTACCTATGGATTTCTTCTTTGCCTCCTAACATGAGACACACTTGGTATGTTCCCTGGCCCTAAACATTCATGATATATTATAGTTTATTTCTCTAGGGAATGATGGTGCATGCTCATACTTCTTGGCTTCCTGTCATTCCCATGATCATCCATTTTATTATGGGATCTGGATGTGGTCACTTGTCTAGCACTAGTTGCTTGCTTGGTGCGAGAGTATTTGTTGGATTGACTATGCACATATTCAAACTATGAAGTATCTCTTCATGAGCCTTCATAATCCTCTCATTATCTTCCCTATATCTTTTCACTTCTCTCTGCAGACTTCTCATAGTTACAGGCTTTCGTATACCTCTCCTTCCATTAGACTATGTCTCAACATTTCCCATGCTAACATGAATACCTTTGACCTCTTCTTCATGGATGTAAGATCCCTACGTATATTCCATAAATATAGTCATCATATAAGAACCAAAATTGTTTTCTTGTACCTCTAATTCTGCAAGAAATGTGCATGCAATAATTATTGTTAGCATATGCATACTATAAAACATTTCATTAACTAAATTACAGGTTATTCTTCATCTCAATTTATGAAGAACATAATGAAATAATTCAAAATATGATTCCTTAGGCACATTATTCTGTGAAACAACTCTCCAAAGGTTGTACTCATGCCTCATTTTGAGTTCTGAATGAAGTGTTACAACATTCACAAGCTGCAATTTCCACTCACTTACTACTACAAAATTTACTTTATTACTTTCTGAGGAAATTTTTAGCACCAAATTGAAAATTTTGGGTGGATATATGTTTTCTCCTCCTCAAGGACCTTTCCAAAGACTATTTTTTTGCCCAAATATGAGCTCCAAGATGAAAGTTATGGTCCGAAGAAGTTTAGACTATTTTCCCATTTTATCCATGTATGCTACACGTGTCTACTTTCTCTTTCTGCACATTTTTACATACCCAGATTCCAAATTTGGCTCCATGGTTGTCTTCTATGGTTCACAAGATTTCATATACTACTCTTATGCCTCAAACAAACTTCTAAGAAAGAATTTATGCTTTTGGATGTAAACTGGTGCTGAAAGTTTACTTGAGTTGTTTCAACTATAACTTTCTCATACGAGCTCTATTTTGCGCCCAAAGTAGCTCATTGGAAATATATCTCCAAGTTATTTTATTTAAATTGTAGAGACAATGTGTCCCATTAGTACACCTAGTTCTTGTAAAAAATGACTACTTGAAAATGTTGTTTAGGGTGTGAAAATCGCCCCGAAAGTTCAAGGCCTTTGAAAAATTTATATAAAATTGATTGTTTTACAATTATAAAATCATTTTAATTTGAGCCATTGATCTCAAAGTCGGGATAAATCTAGATCGTTGATTTCCCACCTCTGAACTCTTTCAATGATCGTTGATCTGTGATTTCTTTCGTAAACCAAAATTGCTCATTGATTTCCCCGAACCTCGATCATCAACCATTGACTATTTCTCTTGGCGGCCAATGTTTTCCCACGAATCTCGTCAAACAACGATCATCAGTGATCGAGCATCGACCATTTATTTTGGAAACCAAATTGTTTACAAATTTCATCGAATCCCGACCATCGACGATCGACCATCTCTTGGATGACATGGTATGACATGTAGATGATGATGCAGCATGAAAAATGGATGCTAACATGTAAAATTTTATGACACAGCATGACATGTCGATGTTGACATGGCGTGACACATGGATACTAACATGGAAAAACATGACATCATCCTCTTTTCCTTTCATCGATGATCGACACTTTCTCTTGGATAAATTGAACACCTCACTAAATCAGTCAACCCCCATTCATTATGTATTGGTGATCGACGATTTCCTTTAGACACGTGAATTATTTCGGCAATTTTTGTCGATCCTTGATCATCAACCATTAACAATTGGATATTTCCTTCGGTTGAACAAAACTATTTGCCAAATTCACCAATTTGATCATCGACCATCGACAATTTTTGTGGGAAACTAAAACTCTTTTGGAAATCTCGTCGATCCGACCATCAACCATCGACGAATAATTTTGGCGAACTCCAACACTTAGAAATTTTCGACCCAATCCTAGATGAATCTGGACCATCGATCTTCCATTCAAAATGATATTGACTATTGTTCTGCTCCAACTTCCAAACGACTGAAAACGAATCTAGACCATCGATCTATCTCATTTTTCCAACTGCTAAAAATGAATTTTAGTTGTCAATCTGCTAGACCTTGCCAAACTCTGAAAAACCCTATAATTTTTTAAATCTATTCACGATGAATATGTGTCATTGATCTCGAAATCAAACACAATGTCGACCATCGATTCATCAAACTTTGCCCAACTCTATAATGACCATTAAAACATGCAATTCAACCTTCCAAGTCGAATTTTAACTCTGCAACTCTACATATTAACACCAACAATCACCACTTAGATGGTTTTGAGACAATTTTAAACTATATGGTTTATAAATTTGGGGATTTCACTTCGAATTCATTTTTTTCCCCAAATCTGTCACACAACAAATTCATAACAATAAAATTTTACCAAATTCACACTAGTTCATGGCCCATACAGGTCCAATGTTGAACCAGAATCTCTGATACCAATCTGTAATAACCCCTAGATGAATCGAGGATCATTTCTATGTGGAAAACACATAAAACATAATTTTTTTATAACTAAATTCCCGTAGCTTACCAACTATGAATTACACACAGATTTAACTATTATCTGATATAATAATTAAAATCATCTACAACATGCTAAAAAAGACATGAATGCAATTTAAATAACTATTTCAACAACATATACATCATTCTCAAACACATAGTTAATACACAACAATTAAACTCATAATGCAACACATAAACAAGATAAAACACTTATATTCTAAAAATGGTTGTGCAACCAACTGCTTGAGATGGACGTTCCACCCAACCATAGATTTGTTGTTCCAAATATCAATAGAAAGTTACCCCTAAGCTAGGGATAACATACACAAAATAGGGTGGTTTCTCACTATCCACTCACAACTCAAAAAATCCCACAACCCACTGGTATTCTCCTACAGCTATCCTGATTTTCCACTATCTCTCTTCCTCTCAACCTACCTAACCCAAGGAATGTACCCCTTCACTGTTGTCAATCCATCGGTCATCCCATTCATTTATCATGGTATTTCTGGCACATGTAACTAGGAATCTCTCTATTGAGAAACTCAAGGGAGCTCATTGCTGGGAAAACTACCAGGAAAAACAACAACAATCATTGGTTGCTACAACTCCTAGCTCTTCTTCCATGCTCTCTACTTGTTGTTCATGCAAAATCGTTGATTGTCCAAAAGCGTTGTAACTACGCATGTGAATTTTCCTCTCTATGGTTACTTGTTTGACTTACAATCTTCCCCAAACTGATTGTACTCATCCCCCACGCTCCCAATAAATATGGGATGTGACTTCTAACACCCACCCTCTTACATGCATTTAATGATTAGATTTGGGGACACTCAATCAAAAAAGAAAATAGAAGGTTCATATACCAATGGTAATTTTAGGAAGTGGGTTGAATTAATAGACATAGGTAATTCCCTCTTGGACCCCTCTTAGACATTCTCTTAGTCCCTCTCCTCTCTTGTGGATTAATCACCCCCCATTTTTGTCCATGTCCCCTAGCAGCTGGCATCACATTTTATTATTAAAATTAAGAAATACAATTCACATATGCATCACTTGGTCATGGCCACATTTCATATCTACCTGATGCATTAATTAAACCAAGGATTATAGTGGGGACGTTAAAAACCCCCTAAGAGATAGTTCTAAATTTATGTAGGGAATAAAAAGTCCTTCACATTTTGTGGTTGTGCAGTTATGTTTAGCTTGTGAAAATTTTCAACCTACAAAATATACTGGATGATTGATTATTCTTTCATCTAGTTGTCCAAGAACTATTATTAATGATATCTCGAAGGCATCTACATGTACATGAAAGTATACCTTCCAATCAAGGAACACTAAGATGGGAACACCTGCCATTTTTTCTTTGAGAAAATTAAAGGTAGCTTCATACTCAGGGGTCCAAAAGAATATATTTTCTTTCAGACTCTATGATGGAGTCATAGTTGTGAATGAATCTTCTGTAGTATCCAATATGTCCTAAAGTATAACATAGTTATTTAACATTCATTAGGGTAGGCATATTCAAAATAATAGCTATTTTGGCATGATCAACCAAAACTCCTTTCCTATAGACAATGTGTTCCAAGAGAGTGCCAAAAGGTGCACAAAAGATACATTTCTTCAAATTGAGGGAAATCTGATTTTACTACATTTGTCAAACATCAACTACAATGGCCCAATGTGTTCCTTCAACAAACTCTATACAATCCAATCATATCCATATATACTTCCAAAAATTTATGGATGCAGTCCCTAAAAGGTGTAATCGCAGTTTGAGAAAAAATTGTTGAAGCATTCTTTCACCCAAAACGCCTTACATTATATGCAAAATATCCCCACTCAGTAGTAGAAGTAGTCTTATTTTTGTCTTCTTCCATAATGCATACTTGATGGTATCCTAAAAAACCATTTGTAAAAGACTATGCCTCCTTTCTTTCAACTTAGTCTAGCACCTCCTTAGTGAAAGGGATTGAGAACGGGTCATGAACACAAGCATAGTTTAAGATACTAAAGTACACATATAATTTGGTATCTTTCTTATTCTGAATGACAATATGGGTGATCCAATCAGATTCATCCAATGAAAATATCAATCTTGCAACTAACATTCTATCAATTTCTTTCTTTACCTTATCTTTAAATATGAGATTGAAATGATATGGCGAATGTTTGATAGGCTTAACATCTAGCTACGACCCTATTTTCATTTCCCCCACCTCTACCTTGATACCTTTCATCTCTAAAAATCTTAAGGGAAAACAATCTTCATACTTATTCAACAATGTTTCAATTTTGGTCATGGTCTTTTCATCCCAATAATCTCCTATGGATGCCACTTTAGGTTTTTTCCTTACTCGTGATATTAATTTTCCACATAGCTTAAGAGACCGATGATAGGGATTATTGGTTGCACTTATAATATCTTCCCTAATCTCTTTTGATCTTTTAGATTCCTTAAAAGATAAATTCCACAACTCCTCTAGGTTATTTGCATCTTCTCCACTCTAACCAATTTTAGAGCATCAAAGCGGTAGTTCAAAAGGGTAGGTCCAAGTGTGTAGTAGGTTCTTACAAAGCAATCATCTCTTGATGATAAGGACAAATTATAGGAGAGTGTTTATTCTATAACTTGTCATTAAGAAATACTTTCTTAATGAATTGTAAAGCTACAATCACTTGAGAGGTCTTACCAACAAAAAAGTAGTCTACCTCCTAGCTTCCTCATGTAAGTACCATGCCTTAGGAATGAGCCCAAGCATATAAACGAATTTTTGAACTCAAGACTAAGGCTGCAAACCTTCCTTTCCCAACTTTGTATGAAATTCTCTACATGAATAAAGGGATATGTTCTACCTTCATACAATTCTAGAACCACAACGTCTTTACCTTTAATCAAAGATAGATATTGAAATTCAAACTCAAGAGGAGGAATAAACCGGTATATCATTGTTGATTGTACTTCATCCCAAGTAGGCATGTCTTCTTTATTTGTAGCTTACCCTTGAGTAGGAGTAGCCCTTAAGGTCGCATCTAAAGCATGTACTCTCTGTTCTTCTGCAACTCCGTACTCCATTGTTCCAATGTATCTAAGAAATCTTCCAAACTTATGGTCCCAACATATACAAGTGGATCGTATAACTCGGTTCCAATCTAGCAAAGCTTCTGGATGCTATATCATGCATTTGGTTTTTCCTTTCATACAAAGCCTCCTCTGAGTCATCCTATATTTAAATAACTAACGTTGCGTGTGTGCAATGTTGAGTCACCCTACTTGTTGTAACTAGATACATTATAAATTTTGGATGGCTATTACTATGCTTCACAAATTCAAAGATAGTACTGCCATAGATAATCATCATGTTTATAGCTATAATTTAAGGGAGTAGTCTAAAACGTTCTACTTTTTAATGGTTTTCGGGTATTTTTTCTATTTGATTTAACTCGAAATTTGATAATAAATAATTGTATTTATAGAAAGATAAAACGTTTAACCAACACCCAATTTAAGTGCATGAACAAACTGCCTTAAAATCGATCATGATATTTGCATCTTTTCGAATTTTCGGACCTCCGAGCAGTCTCTATTTCTGTTGTGAGAGTGGAATGTAGAGAAGTGAAATGCATATACAATGAGAGAAAGTCAACATATACTTAACAATTGAAAGTCAACAACAAATTCCAATACACAATTGTGGAGAAAAATTACAATAAAAAGGGACATTCGAGGTGGTATAAACACATTAACATATTGTCAATGATGATGGACAAAATGCCCTATGTCACTAAAAACTAACCATAAAAAATCCTTGATGATTAAAAAGTGACCCAATCCCTTTATCTGGTGTTGGATGGAAGGGATATTATAAGGTACTTTCCCACTGCCAAAAAATTCATTGGAAACGACCACTAACCATTGCCAAAAGCTAAAAAAAGCCCCCTTTTCGTAAACTCAAATATTTTTTGTGATGATCCTTGACTACCACTAATATTTTAAAATTATGTTTTTGGTGGCAATCTTGAATCATTGTTAACATATATTTAACATTTAATATTAATTTTTGGCATTGATTGTATAACATATATTTTACTTTTATTAGCTTAAATTTTTAATATTAAAAATTACAAATGATATCGCCATTTTACTATGTTGAGTGATGATGATCCGGATTTTATGAGCATAACGAAATGAATACAAATTTATATTATTAACACAGAGATATAGTGAACAATAACAGAGATACAGTAAAACTTGGATTCTATTCAATAAAGAAATATGTTGAAACTGTAAAATGCACACTGAAACAAGCTTGCTAGAATGACAACGGCTTATCTCTGAGAAGAGATGTGACGGTTGCACTCATTCACAAAAATATGATTACAATGAGGCTCCAAAGGCCCTTTTACATTAAACATGAATGCCAAAAACCTAGACATCCAAAAACCTAACCCTAAGAGATGAAGCCGAAAAAGTCATGTTGGGGTAAGTTGGTACATCAACTTCTCGGGGTCGTAAATTTTGCATACGATCTCTATTTTAGGCGCATGATAGTCTGTTGGAAATGCTTATCTGAGGAATACACATTATGCCATCACACTCTAACTTAGTTTACACTATGACTGTGGCGGGCCCAAAAAACGTTGTTTAGGGCCTCAAAATGGCCCCGGAAGTTTAGGACCCAAAAATCTAGAAAAAACCTATCAAAATGAAAACTGAAACTACCAAGAGGAAATTTGTATGTGATCCAGTTGGATTAGGTGGGTGGTCATCGATATCCACCTGGATCAATCCTCCCCCCTAGAAAGAAATGTTCTCCATTGTATTGAGTTCCCCCATAATATGAGGAAATTTATGTTGAATTTGGCCCCAGGCGAGCCACTTTCCTTGGTGCAGGAGCTGTCTTGCTTTAAAAACCCGATAAAGATGGATTTTATATTGGCGATTTCCATTTACATGTGTTTCCATGATCTGATCAGTGGATTCCTATTTCATGCAGTCAGGGTTGAGCTTTGTTAGTGTCAATTGTTCTGCTAGCTTTGAGGTGTCCAATAATGGTGGAAAGTATGGTCGAAGGAGCTCCACATTAAACACCAGGTGCAAGCCAAGGAAGGGGGGAGTGTTGAGCTCAAAAGTAGTGTCACCCACAACCTTTTTGATGATATAAGGTCCATAGCGGAGTGGATGAAGCTTCTAACGGGATCCTGAAAGGCATTCTTTCTGCAAGTGCAAACAAACTTTATCTCCCACCTTAAACTTGTGTGGCACTTGGTGTTGATCACGACACTGCATGTACTTGGCATTGAACTTCTGTAAAATATATTGAACCTGTTGGCTGTAAATTCTAACCTTGTACAATATCTACTGCAAACTGATATTCAGAAAAGAACAGAAAAGATACAATGGAAAATACAAACATTACACAGA
>ML777638.1:830524-842276 GCA_009831015.1 Picea engelmannii
AGATAAAAATGTCCTTGACTGAAGCACCCCTAATCATCATCCCTGACTATTCCAAGGATTTTATGATATTTCCCTTTGCCTCATTTGACACATTGGTTGTTGTTTTGCTATAGAAAAATGCAGAGGGATTAGAGCAGCCTATTTCCTTTTTTAGCAAAGCATTGAGGGATGAAAAAATGAGATATGATATCATGGAAAAGCAGGCTTATGCTTTGGTCAAATCCATGAAGGCTTTCAGGATATATGTTTTGCATTCAAATATTGTTTCATATGTCCCTTCAGCCTCAGTGAAAGAGATATTGATCCATCCTGACATAGATGGGAAGAGAAGCAAATGGATTGCTAAAATTATGGAATTTGACCTTGAAATAAAGCCAACTAAACTAGTGAAAGGCCAGGGTTTAGCTAGGTTGATGGCTAAATCAGATTGAAAATATTTGGGGGTTAATTTAATGAGCATAAACTCAGAAAATAGGGAAGTTGATTTTGTTGATTAAAGTTCTCATGTCATCCCCAATTTGGTAGATTGCACTTGGTATAGAGATATCATATATTTTTTGCAGAAGTTGCGGCCTCCTGATGGCTTGGAAAAGAACAAGGTGAGAGCTTTGAAACTCAAAGCAATCAAATATTGTCTCATCAACAAGGTTTTGTATTGGAAAGATCCTCTAGGATTTGTTTTGAGATGTATGGATCCACAGGAGGTCCAAAGGGCCTTAACTGATTTTCATGACAACTTATGTGGGGGCCATCATTTTTGGAGAACCACAACTTATAAGATCCTCAGAGGTGGGTATTTCTGTCCTAGCATTTTTACTGATGTTTGTGCAAAGCTTAGAGCTTGTGTCAAATACCAAAGGTTTTCTATAAAGCAACAACTCAAATATTTGTGTTTGAAACCTGTGGTGGTTTCTGGACCTTTTCAATAGTGGGGTCTTGACTTCATTGGGGAAATCCACCCAACCTCAAGTGGTCATCACAGGTGGATTTTGACTGCCACTGATTATTTCACTAAGTGGATAGAAGCCATTCGTACAAGGATTTCCTCCCAAAAGGTAATCGTTAGATTTCTTGAGGATATCATGTATAGATTTGGTTGTCCAAGCAAGATTGTTGCTGACAATGCTTCCTCCTTCAAAGATGAACCATTGATCAAGTTATGTGAACAGTATGGTATTTAATTAGTCCATTTTACTCCTTACTACCCCCAAGGAAATGGTTTGGGAGAGTCCTCTAACAAGAGCCTCATAAAAATCATCAAGAAATTGTTAAAAGACAATAAGAAAGCATGGGACTCAAAGATAAATTTTTCCTTATGGGCTGACATAGTTGCAACAAATAGGTCACTTGGTGTTTCCCCTTTTCATATTGTGTATGGGGTTGAGGAAATTTTTCCTACTCAGCTTTCCCTGCCTATGGAAAAATTCCTCCAGGACTACCAAGGAGAACCAGATGATATGGTTAGGAGGATACAACAGTCGGTAGAAGTATAACAGACTAGGGAGAAACTACTTGATAAATCTCAAGACCATCAACAGAAGATAAAATGAGCCTTTGAAAAGAGGGTGCGCAAGGAAGATTTTCAGTTGGGAGATCTAGTGCTCAAGTGGGATGCACCCAAGCAGGACAAAGGAAAACATGGTAAATTTGAAGCCTTATGGATTGGTCCTTTCAAGATTTCTGAGGTATTTTCAAATAACACTTATAGATTGCAGGACTTGGAGGATTCCGAAATTTTTGGTCACCCTATCAATGGGCACTTTCTGAAAAAATATTTTTCTTAAGCCATGATTGGCTTTCCATCCATTGTAGATACCACTTTCTCTTTGATTTATGTTTGAATAAGTGACCCCATGACCCAAAATCTAAGGCATTGAAACTACGTGTTCTTGGCAGCTCACAGGGAGCATGCCATCCCCTGTGGAGCCAATTTTATCACATGAAGTTGTCAAGGGTCGCCTGTAATTTTTGTTAATACCTAAGTCTTCACCATTGCCTCATCTCTCTCTTTTTTGTATGCCAATCATATAATTTTTTCCCTTCTGACTAGTGAAGTCGATTTCCCTTTTGTTTAAGAACCTGGTTTCCCTTGGTGTCTCGCTTGACTGAGTCTCAGACCAAAGTTTTTCTGTTTCACTTGAAGGATAAACACTTATCATGATTTTGGTTCAAATTACTAGTCATATGGTTTTCCTGAGCTCACAACAAGTCATCCAAGTCCTTTGCTGATACAGGTGACAACCATGAGCATGAAGCACAACAGTCAAAGGCAGTCCATTTGGGATGAAATACAACCAGAGGGAAAGTTCATGTTTCAATGATGGAGATCCCAGGGCCGTCTAGATCAACAACCATGCTTCATTTCAACAATGCAATGTGCTTGGGCGTTAAAATCCTTGAGCGGACCAAAATCTAAACCATGGTATTGCGGGAAAGTTACGTGGTGGAAGGTGGTGAGTTTCGGGCCCAAAAGTGGTGTGGGTCCAAACCATTTTTGATGGTCGTGAAATCACGTGATCATTCAACACCGAATCCAATAGCATCATGTGGCCTCCCCCTATTCATCAAGCCTCGTCGCGATCCTAAGGAGAAATCAATTAATGAACAAGGATCGGTAGTTGAAACCTCGACTCACTCCATAAATAGAAGGCATGGAGGGTATGGCTGTAAAGACATATCTATCAGCCCGAGGTACCACGATGGAGAGTTTTTCTTGCAAGCCCATGTTGATCTGAGCTTTCATATGACAGAAGGATACACATATAGTCTGACAGAAGGACGCACAGATGAAGACCCTTAGACAAGATGGACAGACGACTCTCCTAGTGGTTGTCCGTTGTTTTGGGTATAAATACATCATTTGATGAAGACGTTATGGTCGATGGTTGAGCAGAGCTCCCTATTTTTAATAGTTTGATAGTAGAGTTGTTCTCTCGTTATGTATGATACCTAAGACTTCCTCATTAATAGAAGTCAGTTTCTTTCACTATCTTGTTTCCTATTGTGCTGAAACACTCATGCATGGATGATCCAGACGAGGTGTTGTATTTTTATTGTAATGGAGGTTTGATTATAATGATGCTATGATCTGTTTTAGTATTTTATTTTGCTGTCATGTTTCCTCTTATGCTGAAATTCTCATGCATGGATGATTCAGACAAGATGTTGTACTTGTATTGTAATGGAGGTTTGATTATAATGTTGTTGTGATATATTTCAGTATCTTAAACTTAAGTTCAAGAGTGCTCTTGTGCCTGAGTTTTTCTACACCAAGCTACTTGAAAGTCGGATGTTCATGGAAGACTTGTTCACTTTCCTCACTAAGTCTTCCTTCTACTCACTTTTATCCAAAACCACTGACTGAAGTTAATGAGAACCTCATTTTCTTATGCATTTCTAGTCTAGTTTTCAGTGTTAAAACATTCTCATGTTGAGCTTTGTCCATTTGACCTCCACTCATAAACCTACCTCCACAAACATTTTGATGGGTATTGGGATTATCCTCCTGCAATATTAGGGTGACTCTCAATGCTAACATTCTTGGCGCCATTGTTGATCCCAGCCTGTACTACAAGACTGTTAATGGTGAGTCCCTGATTTTGGTCCTCTACATTGATGATTTATTCCTGAACAGTACAAAGAGCCTTATTGTAGAATGCAAGTATGCATTGTCCTCTAAGTTTGAGATGAAGGACCTTGGTATCATGCACTACATCTTGGGACTAGAGGTGTGGCAGAGAACTGATGAGATCTTCCTGAGTCAGGGGAAGTACATAGTTGAGATATTGAAGAAGTTTGGGATGTTGAACTTGAATCCCATGGCTACACCAATGGTGACGAATATGAAGAAACTAAGAAATTATTATTTTGATTCTGACAAAATTGATCTGACTCTATACAAACAACGGATTGGATCATTGATGTATCTAGTTAACACCAGACCAAATGTTTTATATGTAGTGAGTGCACTTAGCCAGTTTATAAGTCAACTGAGATAGACACACTGGATCACTACGAAACATGTGTTGAGATACCTTCGAATCACAGTTGGACATGGTCTGAGATATACTTCCAGTATTGATATGATATGGTAGGAATATATTGACTCTGATTGGGTAGGGAGTGAAGTGGAAAGAAAGAGAACCTTTGACTATTTCTTTACTTTGGGATCTTCCATGGTTTCCTGGTGTACCAGGAAACAAACTTATGTGTCTTTGAGAACAACAGAAGCATAGTTCATTGCATTAAGTATGCCAGTTCTTGAAGTAGTGTGGCTTCGCAATGTTCTTGCAAATTTATATGAACATGTGATGGATTCCACCATTATTCATTATGGTAACCAAAGTTGTGTGAAGATATAAGATAATCCAGTGTTTCATGACAAATTGAACCACATTGAGATCAAGTACCATTACTGATCCAGATTATTTTTTGCACGAAATGAGAGTGGAGATATAATAAAGAAATGCCCAGAGATACCATGTATATCCAATAATATAATAGAAATATATCAGAGATGCAACCATAAACATAGAGATACAGTGATACATGATTTTTATTAATGAAATAAATGTACAGAGACTATAAAAATACAGAGTGAAAGACTCACTAGAATGGTGGCATCTTATCTATGAGAAGAGATGTGACGGCTACTTGCATTCCCCAGAAGATGATTACAATGAGGCTCTGAAGGCCTTTTTACAATAAACAGAAATGAAAAAAACCCTATACATCCAAAAACCTAACCCTAGGAGATGAAGCTCCAAAAGTCATGTGGGCCCTGTTTGGGTAAGTTAGTACATCAACTTCCCGGGGTCGTAACTTTTGCATACGATCTCCGTTTTAGGCGTATGATAGATCGTTGCAAATGTATCATCGAGGAGATTCATTTGGGGGCTCAATTATGACTTTGAATAGAATTGAGAACCTCTATATTTAAAAACCTTCATTTAGGCCCTCAAAATGGCCCGAGAAATTAAAACCTGCTAAAAATAGTAAATTGCCAAAATTGCTAGAAAATTGTTCTGAGCCAGTCGGAAAAGGTGGGTGGCCATCGATATCCACCTGGATCAATACTCCCTCCTTATGAAGTAATGGTCTCCATTTCGTTGAGTTCCCGGGGGAGAGGGAAAAGCATTTGTTGGATCTGCATCTTGGTGAGTTGCTTGTATTGCTGGAGATGTCGTGCTGCTTAGTTTGTGGAAGTCTATCATGAACCTGTTGAAGCTGAGGCTATTCAACAAGTCGAGATACATGAGAGGAAGGTGTGAAGAAGGAATATTTGTGCTTTTCTGCAACCTTGTTGACCTGCTTCTGTTGGATAGAAGGTATTGGGGGCGAGGTTGTAGTGGTTGCAGTGTCCTTCCGTTCCCCTTTTGAACAGATTGTGAAGAAGCTGAATTTTGCAGTATGAGATACTACCTTGCGACACTTTTTAGGTGGAACAATAGTTGGAACTACCTCTGGTATTCTATAGATATGACCCCCCAAAGTAACAATGGCACTACGAGGTCGAGACTCATAAACAACATGGCGTCTCCACATATATGGTTGGCCCAAGAGAACATCACAGACATCCAGTGGGGAAACATCACATAATACCTCATCCTTGAAGGGTTGGATGCCGTATGATAATCGACACTGTTGGCTGACATGGAGTTCTCGTCCTTGTCGAAGCCACCCGATGTTGTATGGCTGCAGGTGTGGTGTTGTCGACAATCCCAACTGTTTGACGACCTCTACTGAGATGAGGTTTTTTTGGCTTCTACTATCAACAATAAAATGCAGCGGGGTCCCCTTAACCGACATCTGTGAATGAAAAAGGCACTCCCGATTTTTAGGATTTGTTGGTTCTTCTAGTTGAATTGTTGCGGTCACGACAATAGTAGTGGGGTCTGCATCAATGATCTGTCCTTTACTAGTATTTTCAGAATCAGATTATGAATGAGGGTTTGGCTCCTTGTCTTTGATCTCGGCCACCAATGACTATTTTGAGCAACATTCATAGGTGTTGTGATAGGGGATTTTGTGGAAATCACACCATTTTCTAGTGTCCTTCTTTGTCTTCCCGTGACCCTTCTTTTCCTGTGTCTTGGATTGGTTTTCAGGAGATTGTTTGTTAGGACCGTCTTTGTCATACTTTGGTTGTTTCGGATTTGGAGACCCGAATTCCTGTTTTTTCTGGTGCTTAAATTTCTGCCCAATTTTAACAACATATCAATAAGCAGCACTGAGTGATGATATGTCTAGAAAATTCATTTCAGTCTGGATGTATTTGTGTAGAGCCCCATAGTATTTCAGAACCAAATGTCGCTCAGAGTCTTTGATACCTAGCTTGGTGCGCAAGGTATGGAAAGTATTGGTGAACTCTAGAAATGCTTGGCCCCTCTCTTGTTGCAGTGTGGCCCATCTCATGTACTGGTCCTCATAGTTGCCAATAGGGTAATACTGTTCCTTTATCGCATCCACAAAAAAATCCCAAGTGGGATCGACCCCATATATTCCAGACTCCTCTGTGGAACTTTTCTCCTAGTAAGTTTCCCACCAATGTTTGACATGAGGAAGATATTTAAGGAGTGCGAAGGTGATCTTTTCTTTGTCGGAAAATTTGTGAATAGAGAAATAACCTTCTAGCAGAGTTAACCATTTTTCTAGGGCTTCTGCATCTATCTGTCCTTCAAATACAGGAATATCAAAATTAACTTGTACCTTGAAAGGCGAGGTGCCTCCAAAGTGGTCACTTGATGAAGATGCGCCTGATTCTATCGGCAGGCGTTTAAGGATGTGGGCAAAATTCTCCATCATTTCGTCCCTTTGTCACGTGAGAGCTTTCTCAAGCAACAAATTGATAGGATCGTTTGGTCCATCATTTTTCTTTTCTTCCGCCATTGAGGGTTTATTAGGTGTGCGAGAGAGATTGTATTCAAGAGAGACAAGCTCGAGACCTGACTTTCTATAGTCGGACCTCGTCGGGGACATGGACTGAAAAAAATGATCAAGAGGATCTTGCTTTGATACCACTGATCTGAATTATTTTCGGCACGAAATGAGAGCGAAGATATAATAAAGAAATGCATAGAGATATCGTGTATATCCAATAATATAACAGAAATATATCAGAGATGCACCCATAAACACAAAGATATAGTAATACACTATTTCTATTAATGAAAGAAATGTACAGAGACTGTAAAAATACAGAGTGAAAGACTCGCTAGAATGGTGGAAGCTTATCTCTGAGAAGAAATGTGACGGCTACTCGCATTCACCAGAAGATGATTACAATGAGGCTCTGAAGGCATTTTTACAATAAACAGGAATTCGAAAAACCATAGACATCCAAAAACTTAACTTTAGGAGATGAAGTGCCAAAAGTCACATGGGCCCCGTTTGGGTAAGTTAGTACATCAACTTCCCGAAGTCGTAACTTTTGCATACGATCTCCTTTTTAGGCGTATGATATCTCTTTGGAAAGGTATCGTCAAGGAGATTCATTTTGGGGGCTCAATTGTTCCTTCAGATATAATTGAGAACCTTTATCTCAAAAAACCTTCATTTAGGCCCTCAAAATGGCCCGAGAAGTTTAAACCTGCGAAAAATAGTAAATTGCCAAAATTGCCAGAAAAGTATTCTGAGCCAGTCGGAAAAGGTGGTTGGCCACCGATATCCACCTGGATCAATTACATCTGAGACATGGTGTAGAGGAAGGAAGTACTGGTACAATACCTTCCTACAGATGAGCAGGTTGTTGATTTTCTTACCAAATGAGGACAAAGTTCAAGTACTTCTATGACAAACTTGTCATCGCAGAGAATGCCTCCTTCGTTGAGAGGGAGTGTTGATGCTTTCATATTCCTGAGACATTCTCCAGATCGTACTCCTTTGTGACTGAGTTTAGTTGATTTTTGATGACACTTACCCGAGAAAGGATAAGTGGGACACTTATTCGAGAAGGGATAACTGAGTTTCAGATTATAGCCCAACGTCCCTTGTGGAGACCACATGAGGACATGTCCCATGTGGAGAGAACATGAGGACATGTCCCATGTGGAGAGAACATGAGGACATGTCAAGGGAGTTGACCTTGATGTCACACACTATGGGGAGTTGGCCCTACTATTTCTAGAGGGAGTATACTCTATAAGTCCACATGGGAGTTCCATGTGTGACATACATTCTCGATATCATACTCCTCTATGAATTGAGTTGAGTTGATTTGTGAGGAAACTTATAAGAGAAGGGATAAGTGTGTTTGAGCTTATATCCCAAAATCCCTTGTGGATAGCACACGAGGACATGTCAAGGGAGTTGAACTTGACATCACACACTATGGGGAGTTGACCCTAAGTGTTCCTAGAGGGAGTAGCCTCTAGAATTCCACATGGGAGTGCCATGTGTGACAAACATTTAGATATTATGGTGTTTATGTACCACTGGCAGAAATTGTTTGTATATGGATAGTAGTTGAGTACTACTATGGAAAGATACCTCCCTAGCTAAGAGGGAGTGTTGATGTTTTCAGCATTGGGCGGACCTTCTCCTAGATTTGGCTACAAACCAAGGGAGATAGGACACATTTATCATAAAGGCGCACTTGTGGTAAATGGGCCCATACATAGTCCTTCCTTGATCATGACAATGAATAATATGGACTCGATGTGCTTGAATTTCTTTCCACGTGTCAGTTAGCATCAGGATGACATTCACTCACAGGTGTGTACTTGTGGTAAAATATCTTAGTGTGGTATTTGTCCTAGTCATGGTGATTTGACAAGGAATAATAAAGACTCAAGATGCTATATACTATTACATGTGGACCCAGAGTGAGCCTGATCTTAGAGAGAGTTAATTGGCTCAAAGGGAGAGCCACAGAAGGAGCTTCTCCTCAGTTTAGGTGGGAGAGATACATCTCCCAAGACCGAGTCTAGGGTGAAGTTTGTATACTTCAAAGATAAACTTGGAATGATGTAGAATGTCTCCCTTGTTGAGAGGGAGTGTTGATGTTTGGACAACATCAGGAAGACATTCTCTTAGAATAATAATTAATAATATAATTATTAATTATTAAATATCATATATAATATGTAAATGATAATAATAAATAGTTATTGATTATTCAAGGGACACATCCTTTCATGGATGGTCAACATATGTTCCCTATATATGGAACACTCACCATTGTAATAATATATCGATCATATCTCATATGAAGAAAAACCAACAATATCAAAGTTGATGTGTACCTTGAAGGGGGAAATGCCTCCGCTCAAGGAAGATGTGTCTCTTGTTGGTAGTCGTCGAAGGATTTTCACAAAACTATTCATTATCTCATTCCTTTGTTGCGTGAGGGCTTCTTCGAGAAATTTTTTGAAAAGATCTCCTATCCCATCGTATTTATTTTCTTCCTCCATGGAAGGTCGCTTTGGCATGTGAGATCTCTTGTCGTCAAGAGAAACAAGCTTGAGACCCAACTCTTTGTACCCTGACCTCATCAGGGACATGCACTAAGAACAACAAGGAGTAGAACACTCTGATACCATTGATCCATATTTTATGAGAAGAATGAAATGAATACAAATTTATATTATTAACATAGAGATACAATGAGAAATAATAGAGATACAGTAAAACTTGGCTTCTATTCAATAAATAAATATGTTGAAACTGTAAAATGCAGACTGAAACAAGCTTGCTAGAATGGTGGTGGCTTATCTCTGAGAAGAGATGTGACGACTGCGCTCATTCACAAGAAGATTATTACAATGAGGCTCCAAACACATTTTTACATAAAACATGAATGCCAACACCCTAGACATCAAAAAACCTAACCCTAGGAGATGAAACGCCAAAAGTCATGTGGGTCATGTTGGGGTAAGTTGGTACAACAACTTTCGAGGGTTGTAAATTTTGCATACGATCTCTATTTTAGGCAAACGATAGCCCATTGGAAAGGTCTATCTAAGGACTACCCATTATGCCATCACACTCTAACTTTTTCTATAGTGTGACTATGAAGGGCCCAAAAAACGTTGTTTAGGGCCTCAAAACGACCCTGAAAGTTCAGGACCCAAAAAGCTAAAAACAAACTGCCAAAATGAAAACTGAAACTGCAAAAGATGAAATATGTATGTGAGCCAATTGGAATAGGTGGTTGGCCATAGATATCCACCTGGATCAGATGAACTCATATTTATTGGGACTTAGAGGAAAAGAGTATAAATTGAAGTATTTTAAAGATTTAAAAAAAACTTGGCAATTTTTCAACATTTCTATATTGTGAAAAACAAAACAATGTCTAATTTATTCAAATGAAAGCTTAAAAATGTTCTCAAATATGTCTTGACTCATAGCTATGTATCATTGTAGAAAAGGCATCATCATGAAACCTTAAAGATGAAAAAATTTCATGTCCAAAGTTTAATCATGTCTAACCCATACGCATAATTCAAAGAGCTATGTCATGTATCTAAATCATATACATAAGTGACACATATAAGAGATGCACTCACATAGATATGTGACAGGGTCACATATATAAGTGGCACACACATGCATACATGTAAGCGATGCAAACAAGTAATGCATTTATATACACAAGCAATGCACTCATAGATAAGTGGCACACCTAACTTATGCCTCGCTCCATACACCTAACCTACACATTCACATAAGTAACAAACAAGAAACACTCTTATATATACGTGAAATACTAACAAACATAAATGATTCACTCTTAAATAAATCACAGATAAGCACCACATTCATAAACATAATCAATTTTTTTTCCACGGAAAATTTCTCGTTATAGTTATATTATATAATTTTTCTCATGACAATCGTTACATCAGAAAAACATGATCATATGGATAAGGAAAAATAAAACCAGCTCCGAAGCTACTAACAAAGTGTTCATATATACCCCATATTTACAATCATCATCCACATGGTCACCCCAAAGAGAGTATAAACTAAAAGACATAAGATACTTAGTCTATGACCGAAAAAAGAGCATTAGCCATACAAAATGCATAGGTGGCTTCCGCTGGGGCCAACTAATATAGATTTAGGAATAATGTAGGGCCCTCATTTACATATTCCCATAAGTTATATTCTATCTTCCTTGGTTTCTTTTGTAGGGTCTATTTTGATAACCAATCTGCCTCTTTATTATTGTCTCTGTAGATATGGGAAAAGGTGATAGAACTGAAGAGCTTGATGAGATCTGTAATCCTTTCCTTCCAGCAGTCCAGTGTGACTACCTGCAAAGCTCCTTCCATGTTTATCCAATCTATGAATATTCTGGAGTCTCCAAAAACTTCTATATCAGTGATATTTAGCCAAGATGCCAGTGTTAATGTAGCCCATACCCCCATGAGTTTTGTCCTGGTATTAGTACCTTGACCACAGTTTAAAGTCCATTTGTATGTTGTATGTTCATTGATATTTAACACCCCACCATCACCACTTTTTAGGCCATTTTGTTGAGAAGCCCCATCGAACCATCCATTTGTTATATTTTCTTTTGGTATAGGATTTTTGGTTCTGTAATGTTGAGCTTTTACCTTTTTTGTGGAGATGCCAACAACGCCTAGAGTTTGGAAAACCACCTTCTGGATAGAGGGGTTCCCAGATTCAAAGATGGCCTTATTTTGTTCTAACCAGACATACCAACTAACAAAGGTGGGCAATGTGGGATACAATAAATTCAGGTTATTCCAGTTTTCAATGCATTCATACACAAATAATCCTTTCC
>ML777639.1:0-13291 GCA_009831015.1 Picea engelmannii
AATTTTAGGATCAACAATCTTCAACATATAAACAAGAAACACATGAGTACCATTGCAGCAACTCTTGAGCCACCCAAACTTTGCAAATTATAGAACATGGATGTTTTGTACCTTAGTTTAAACTAGGATGATCTCATCTTTGAACTTCCCTGTTGCTACTACTACACACCTAATGCAGGAGCATCGCTCCACCTCAGCACACGACAATCGATTAACACGCATGGTGCGCATTCAAGGAAGGGAGAGGCGTCACCCTCTTATTTTTCCTTCAAGAATCTAAGGCGTGATCTAGGCATTAAGTGATGACAAGCTAGAAGAGCCAAGTTGTGCCTTCGCACAAGATGGAGATAAGGTCGTCCTTAAATAGTTGACAGTAGGAGGGATCTGCATCTAATTTGGAGCATATTTCCATCATTGTAATTTTCCCATTAGACATGCGTTTTGAATGGTGATTTGACACCACTAGCTTAGTGTTATAGCAAGATTTGTCTCACCATTTCTATCTTGCACAGAGGGCCTTTTTCCATTTCCCTATGCAGAATTGTCATCCCTTTTTGATGAATCCAGAGCTAAAAATACATATTTTCCACATATACGCGCCCTATCTACTATACAACATGCGTCTATGTAGGCTGCTCCACTACAACCCGTGTACATCGAGATTTGTGCCAGAAAATACAAAAATGAAGTCGGGTTTCCATGTCACGACAGGAGATTTCTGATCCTTGGCCTTCCATATACTGGAAACATTCCGACTCAGCCTTTCAGTTGCATTTTGATGGCTATAAAATCACAATTCCGAGCTATGGAAAAAAAGAGAAAGCATTCAACTTTAAGAGCAAAGTTACTCTAGAGAAATTACTTCATATTGAGTCTGCATCCCTTTGTTCCTCAAGTATGAACACAGTGTTTAGTCCCCAAGCTTTTTCTCTATTCCCAAGAGAACCTCATTATCTCCATTCTATGAGCTTGCCTTTGGTGGAGGATTGAAGTGGTGGAGGCCCAGTTGGAAGGAACTTGGTTTCTTGGTTTCAAACCATGCCGACATGGAAGTATGTAATGTTGTTACTTATGTTGATCATTTATTAATAGAAATACTTCTTTCCCATCCAATCGGTATCATGCAAATATATGATTATTATCCATAGGCATGTTTGTAATGTTTATTAATGGATTATGCTATCTAATGTGCTAACCCCTTTCTATTATCACTATATACTTGCTCTACTTGTTTGTTGAGAACTTGTTACAGGTACAAAGCTTTGGGTAGAAGTGCTCAACGGTGGAACATCGTCGGACGTTGGATCAAGGTAGGCCTCTTTCCTATCTTGCACATTAGTTTATATGGCATACATTGGAATTGAGTTGATTTCTGGAGTCATACCTGTCTGTTGTGGTTTACCCTGGCCATTGAGAGTTTTTCCCTCGTAACAGAATTGACGACTCCACTAGGGATTGATATTCCTTCTAAGGGTTGAAGTACTTTTTCTTTTTACATTGCTCTTTTTCCTTTGTGTTTCTTGTCGTATCACTACTTGATAGATTCTGTTCACTCTGGGTCTGAGTTTTCATCCTTTTGCCCTTACCTAGCCTTGTTTTAAAGCCTGTACATGCGGTTTTCCTTGACAGTCGTGTATACATGCATGTTGTCTCACTGCAAGCTACGTATATACGCACTTTTCTCATGATCAATTGTGTATACCACTTTCCCTTGCTTGTTTTCTTGGTTAAGTGATTGTTGGGTGGGATTTGATGATTACTGAGCCTTCTTAGGTCTCTGTAGTGCCTGTTGAGATTCTTTGGGTCGACAAGAAACCTATTTGGAGTTGAATTTTTGGATGTATTCTTTCTCTTTGTTTTTCATTTTTTGATTTGTCCTCATACTCTGGGTTGTTTTCTTGGTTGCTTGGTATTCTGCTTGAGTTATTGCTTATACATAGTAAAATTTTATATATCAGGTTGCTTATCAGTCCATGCATTTTCTTTTTTAGTATATTGAAAATACAAAAAAATAGGCATTTTACATTGCTTGGCATTTTTGTCTTTTGATCTTTATTGTTAGCTTACTACATTTAGTGAAAGATTGCATTTTACTTATGAATTGCAGAGTTGAAATTGAAAATTGCACTGTTTTTATATGCATATCATTCATTGAAAAAGTTAAAGATAGACTTTGCATTATATTCATATTTATTTTCTTGCAGAGTCATAATATCATGAGTTTCTCTTCCATACCTTTTTGAGTAATCACGACCAATAAAGTTTATGCTTTAAATTAAAATTGATTAGTCGCGATTTTATTTTTTAGGGTGCACAAACTAGTCGAGGATTTAGTGTCTTGGAATAGGATTTTGTGAGTAAACTTCTCCAAGGCACTTAAATCAACATATGTGTCTGAGACAGGGAGTTGAGAAGTCCATTGTATAATTGGTAAGATCAGGAGGCTCCCCTCACACCGGAGTTAATCATGAGGTCACGGGAAGTTAGTTGAAGGGATAACCCCTAGATACTCGCCTAGTGTCAGAGATATTTTTGTGGATTTATTCATATTTAGGTATTTTTCTAGTGCCCATACCTCTGTGAGAGGTGGTACTTTCAAGGTTTCGGGCTTTGCTACCCTACCCATACAGTGATCTGGACTTACGACTTCTCTCCTGTGCATCGGTTATACAATGGTTTATTAGTTTCTTGACTTAGGTATTTCATAGGTTACTTGCAGGGGTTATTTTGCTTGTACCCTGGGTCAGATAGGGATCAGACAACACACAACCTTTATGGAGGATACCTCTCCAGGAGGATCTGACCGACTGGTTGTTAAGCCCACGAGGGCCCCTATAACTAATTCTGTTACCTCCAAAATTTAACGAGGAGTCTCAAGTCCCTCTTGGACGAGGCATACATTCTTTAGCGAGGGAGGCCACTCAACCACTTTATCCCATTTGCATGCATATTGGTCGTTTGAATTTTTGGTATGCTCTTTGACTACTAGTTGGCCTTAGGATATTTATTTATTTATTTTGTAGAGTTATAAGTCGCCGTGGAGTCAGACCATCTTCCTCGCCAGTCCAGTCGGTTGTTAAAGTTACAACTAGTTTTCAAGTTCTTGCCTTCTAAAAGGCATAGAGTTTTTAGGCATTGTACACACACATCCACCTTTCAGACTTGTGGTTCCACAAGGATGAGTACCGAATCTAGTCTTCAGAACATTGGGAATTCTTCAGCTCCCATACCCACTATAGTTAATGGCACCCCTTCGACTCCTGCAGCCGCTACAGTTGCAGTGTCAGAGGCTTATACCGGTACTATGGCTCGACCTGTAGTTAATGCTTCATCTCTTGCCTCAAACCCTTTTGGGGGTTTTGGTCACTCGCCAAGTTACAATGTTCAGTCCATCCCTATGGCTTCTAGTCCATTTTCTTATGGTATGCCTAAATTCACTTCGCAGTTTTCGACTGCCATCCCAGCTACTGGCCCTAACGCTAGCCTTGGACTTGGGGGCACTACACCTCCTTACACTCCTTTTCTGTTTGGTGGTTCTCATATCCCCCAAATGAATCCTAATGTAAGAAGTGTCCCTGTTCTTAACCCCGGGTCTAATCCTTCTACGACTGGATGTAACAACCCAGCTAGCAGACAAGTTCCACCCTATATCCCTACCTCCTCAGTGTCGATTCTGATGAATACTTCTGGCATGACGAATCCACTTCATCCTCCAGGTTCCCACCTAGAGGAGGTCAGTCTTACACTTTGGGCAACCCCCAACCTAGATCCAATCCGGTTGGGGGTAGTTTTCATAACCCCCAGCCCGGATCTAATCCGGCTAGGGGAAAATTTCATAATCCTTATTAGAACATTCCCGCTGGAATGATGCCCAACCCATATTATACGAATCACCCTAGAGGAGGGCCTTATAATCCCGGACAGGGCTATGGTTCTACCAGAATCCTGGATGGGTTGCAGTTTTGCAAACACAATCTTTCGCGGGAGGTTGGGGCCAGATGTCGCAACCCCGCCTCCCTTTTCTGGCCACGCTCAATCTTCCAGACTTGTCTAAGTTAATGAATGACCCGGTGAGTCATGATCCCACATGGCCCCCCATCCCCACCAAACTTCCTTCAGACATTCCAAATTTTGAAGGTAAGAATGGAGAGGACCCTGGTGATCACGTCACTACCTTTCACCTTTGGTACTCATCGAATTCCCTAAACCATGATTCTATTAGATTATAATTGTTTCAATGCACTCTCATTGGAGTTGCTTCACAATGGTATATTGAAATACCTAGGGGGACATATGGGTCATTTAATCATTTGGTTATGGTATTTCTCAACCACTTTCAATTGCCCATTCGTTATGATGTTGGCCTTGAACTTTGGCGACTTTACGCCAGGACAACACCACTCATATCTCGGATCATATCTAGGAGTGACGTAGATAGAGGTGGTTTATTAAGACTCCTATACCCCCAGCCTTTCTCATAGAATGGTTCCTAAAGTCTTTGCACCCTCATATCTCGAAGGACCTTTCTACTTTCGGGGTCTCCAATGAGGAAGAAGCTATCTTTAGAGACCAACAATTAGATTTAATATATGCTCAGTTTGGGATGTGATATCACCTTCCTCTAGAAGCACCGCTGTCAAATTACGATCCTAGGCAAAAACCCAGACCTCATTGTGATGGCATTATAGGGTTTTCTAATATAAAGTCCACAGACTCAGCGACGAACTCTTCCGGAGGACCATCTTCGTCTGTGTCCCCCAAACCCACCCAGTCAGCGGACGCACATTCTGTGCAATCGTCGAAAAACCCAAATGGTGACAAGCAATCAGATGGGAATAAAAGGAAAGGTCGAAAAAATCGTAAGGGTGGCAAAAATGGTAAAAAACCCAAGGACAAAGATAATAATGGGAAGCAGAATGATAATGTTGGAGAGGGAAAGAAAGAGAAACGTAAGGTGAAGTTTCCTTCTAAACTTTGTACCAATGACCACCTTACACATTTATGCCCCAAACTCGCAGAGGCTACGAGGATTTTGAATCTACCGCCCACTGTGCTGATGAATCCATTCCCATATAACCTGCACTTAGCCTCGAGCTCTACGAACGCCGGAAATGCGGCCAGTGGGAGTCAAAACCCACCACCGCAAGATCGCAATCGCGTATGTATCAACATGGTCGATGTGAAAATTGATATAGCCACTCGCTCTTGATATTATATCTCTTCACAAGCTAACTATGGTTTATAAGTTTCCCCTCCTCCTCCGGAGATGAAATTACAGATTGAGAAACCAGAGCCACTGCCTTGTATTCCGAAAGGAGTACTTAAGCACTCTACCCACAATCCTAATGCTAGAGCCGCCCAAAACTACTCTATTGTTGAGGACCTGGGACAAACCCCTTGTGTGATGTCGGCTTTGGAGGTACTCCAGATGTGTCCCTCATAGAGGAATGCCTTACTCTCTGCCTTAGGAGCTCTTGAACCTAGTGGCTCAAAATTTATCAAGTTTGATGTCATGAATGTGAAGCCTCTCTTACCTTACCATGTGGCTTTCCAAATCCACGTGGAGTATTCCAAGTATACCATTAAACATGTGGTTATTGATGAAGGTGTTTCCACCTACGTGATGTCCCTGGTCTGTTGGAATGCTCTCAGTTCTCCGACCCTCTCCAAGTCATCGAACATGTTGACTACATTTGACGGTCATTCCTTCCAACCTCACGGTAGTCTCCCTGCCTTTGTAGTCCACTTAGGTGGGAAGATGGTAGAGGTGGAGGTAGAGTTAGTTGATGCGCCTCTTTATTACAGCCTGTTACTAGGTCGCAATTGGACCTATACTATGGTCTATGTCCTATCGTTCGTCTTCCGTACACTTTGTTTTCCTCATCAAGGGAAGATTGCGACCATTGACCAGTTATCCTTTGCGTACTCTAGTCCTAACACATATGTTGGACTGTCGATCCCTATGATCGACAATTCTTAGCCGACAATTGAGAATATCGGTGTTGGAATGTATTCTTCCCTCATGGGTACTTTCGACTTCTCGGCACCGATTCACCATGTTTATGCCATATCTAGTAGGCCTGCTTTAGCAAGGAGATATATTCCTTTCCGCACTTCCTATCTTAGTGATCCATGGACCCTACCTTCTATGACTTCATCGTGTGAAGGTCAGTTTCATACTGGTATGGCTATGCCACTATCGGCAGCAAAGATTGTGTATCAAGTTGTTCTTGACTCTTCCGCCAATCCCGATCATGTTATCTCACCAACGGATGAAGAGGATGATGTTCTTAGGCATGTATGGGATACCTCGTTGTCCTTTTCACATGATTTCTTATATGAGACTTTGCCTTCGGATGAAGCCATCCTCAAAGCCATGAATGGTTCCGAGAGACCTTGGGATGATATTCATCATCAATCTTATTTTCTCCAAAGTCTTGAAGGAATCGAGCAAGATGACTTTCAGTCTATCTTGAGTGAGATAGTCAGTCAAATCGTAGTTCCACTTGATATGCATGACATTTATGCTGAAGGAAACATGGCGAGTATTTCTCCTACCATCGCGATCGATATCTATCGTACCCCTGGAAAAATTGAAAACGTAAATATAGGTGTTGATTGTTCGCCAAAAAAATTCTGATCTACCCTAAACTCTTCAAAGAATTTTGAGATGTATTTTCTTGGTCATATGAAGAGATGCCAAGGATAGACCCTCATATTATTGAACATGAGATTAGAACTTATATGGATGCTAAACCTGTTCGACAATGTCTTAGAGCTATAAATCCTAGAAAGGCCCCTGCTATTAAGACAGAGGTGGAGAAGCTACTTAATGTTGGCTTCATCTACCCAGTTCCTTTGATTGAATGGGTATCCAACCCCGTTCCTGTGAATAAAAAGAAAGGAACCATCCATGTGTGTATGGACTTTCTTGACTTGAACAAGGCTTGTCCTAAAGATAACTTCCCCGCACCTTTCATTGTTCAAATTCTCGACGAGTGTGTGGGAAGTGAGATATTTTATTTTATGGAAGGATTTTCAGGATATAACCAAATCCAAATCAAACCTGAGGACCAACACAAGATGACATTTATATGTCCTTGGGGTACTTTTTCATATCATAAAATGCCTTTCAGCCTTAAAAACTCCGGAGAAACCTTCCAACGTTCCATGACTTTCACTTTTCACGATCTCAAGAACATAGTCAAAGCCTACCCTGATGATCTTGTTGCTCACTCTCACAAGAGAGTGGATCATGTTACACACCTTCAGCTTGTTTTTGAAAGATATCGTTACTATAGAATCTGGTTAAACCCTCACAAATGCATCTTTTTCATTAAGTCTAATCATCTTTTAGGAGTTTTAGTTTCCGAGATCGTGATCATGGTAGATCCTCTTAAGGTTGAGACAATACTTTAGTTGCCTCCCCTGCGCACGATTAGACAACTTCAAGGTTTATAGGGGAAAGATAAATTTCTACGTCGGTTCATAGTGAATTATGCCAATATCACTAAGGGTTTCATGCGCCTCTTGAAGAAAGACACCCCTTTTATCTGGGATGAGTGAGCCCATGAGTCTTTTGATGCTTTGAAAAAGTCCTTAGTATCGGCCCCTCTGCTGAGGTCTCCTGATTACAGTAGAGATTACTTTCTTTATATCGTTGCATATGAAGAGACGATTGGTATGGTTCTAGTTCAGGAGTATGATGAGCTCCATGAGCACATCATCTACTATCTTAGCCGAAATTTAGTCGGTCCTGAGATTAATTACTCTCACGTTGAAAAGCTAGCTTTGGCTGCCATTCATACATTCCAATGCTTACGTCACTATATATTACTTTGCAAGACTACAATGGTTTCCGATGTCAATCCATTTCAATACGTTCTTACTAGATGTATCATAGTGGGGAAATATAATAAATGGATTGTTATCTTATAGGATTTTGATCTCAACTTCACTTCAGCCAAGTCTAAGAAATCACTAGTCTTCGCAGAGCTAATATTCAATTTTCCACGATTAGATGAGGATGTTATCCATGTTGATTCGTTTGTGGATGAACACATTTTCCTTGTCTCGCCATCTGACCCCTGGTATGGAGACATCATTTTATATCTTCAAACCTTGAAGTTCTCTCAGCATCTCTCACGGGATGATCGACAATGTATTAGATACCAAGCCAAAAAGTATACCATCATTGGTGACACTTTGTATCGCTGAGGAATAGATGATATCTTGCTTCTTTTCTTAACTCACAAGGAATCTGAGTCAGTCCTAAACGATTTCCACAAAGGGGATTGTGGTGGTCACCTATCCGAGCTTGTGACAAACCAAAAAATCCTATGAGTCAACTATTTCTGGCCTACTATCTTTAAATATTGTATCGAATCGGTTAAGTAGTGTCACCCCTTCCAAGTGTTCACTTGAAAAATGCGCTCGCATCCAGCCCCTCTTTACCCAGTCATTATCGTCAGTCCCTTCACCAAGTGGGGGCTAGATTTCATTGATTGCAACCCAACTTCAGCTGGGGGGAATCAACACATTATTGTGGTCGTCGACTACTTTACTAAGTGGACTGAGGCCATGCCTATCATAAAATCTGATGGGAATACTGCAATCTTCTTCATGTTCAACCAAATTATCACCCAGTTCGGTGTCCTGAGTGAGATTGTCACTGATCACGGCAGTCACTTTCAGAATGAAATGATGATAGAACTAGAATCTAATCTAGGGTTTAGACATGTTCATTCATCTCCTTATTACCCCCAGGAAAATGGGCAAGTAGAGGCCGTCAATAATCCTCTCAAGACCATTTTGCAAAAAATGGTCAGTCGGAGTAATTCCAATTGGCACATCATGCTATATCCCACACTTTGGGCATACCGAACCTCTGTTAAGACTACCATTGGATTTTCCCCTTTCCAATTAGTGCATGGTGTGGAGTCGATCCTTCCTGTTGAATGCGAAATCCCTTCTCTTAATTTGGCAGTCGAGCTCGTATCTGACACTTCAGATTTAGAGCGACGCCTTATACACCTAGAGAGTCTTGACGAGCAACGTCGAGACACATTTACGACTATTGAGGCAAATACAAAACATGTCAAGGGTCAGTATGACAAGTCTATCTATCCCCAGTTGTATGTTGAGGGTGACTTTGTCCTCTTGTATGCTCAAGACAAAGAACCGCTAGGAGCGGGAAAGTTTAAACCCATGTGGCATGGTCCTCACATCGTGCGATGTGTTCTAGAAAAAGGAGCCTACGAGTTAGAATATTATGAAGGGAATAAGTTGGTCGAGCCCATAAATGGACTCTACTTGAAAAGGTACTACGCTTGAGCCCTAGGCTTGGGCAGAAATCTTTGTATACTAATGTAAATTTAGTGTATATACATTTTTTTTCCTGTTTTCTTTTTTCTTTGACTCTCTTATTGAGTTTTCCCTTTGTTAGGAGATGACAACAGAGTCTTTGGTCTACCTAGGATTCAAAAACAAAGCCCATCATCATACACGAAACTTGGATTCCACCGCTTGGGTGATTTACTCACCCAAGGGTCTGTAGGTGTTGTCAGGTGGCGTGTGCCTAGGGCCATCCACGAATAATGTGGTCGAATATAGCATTGTCATATAACTTTTGCGTGATGCTATCTCGAATGGTATTATCTCTTTAGAAGTTCACATGGATTCCCAGTTAGTAGTATTTCAGTTGAACAGTCATTACCGCGTGCGTGATCCTACTTTACTCTGTCGATTCCTACAGGTACGTCTTTTAGAACGACAATTTGATTTTATTACATATTATCACATTCCTAGGAGTTCTAATCATGTATTTGATGCCTATGCTAATTATGTTTTAGATTGGCATTTGTCACATTATTAAAGCAAAGAAAACCATCACATCAATGTACACATTGTAAGATATAAGTAAAGACGAAGATCCATTTTTATATATTTCAAAATATGGTGTTTGTACTACACAATTTGGGATAAAACCCTCAATACACATATACATCTGGTATACATATCCCATGACACCTATGCCTGTGGCACCAGGTGTGTGTCATGGTAGAAAACCACAACATTTGCAAGACGATGAAAGAGTCGTACCCATGCTCTAGGTACACCAACCACCTGTCGCTACATGGCTTAAGGTAGATCCTCTACCTGAACCATTAGAATCCTCTGTGTCAAACGAGACAGGTTTCCTTGCACATTTTGTAGAACCTTCTTCACTTCTCCTCCTATTATTGAATAAATCGGTAGCTGCAGACACTAACAGATCTCCCTAGATCCACCTAGATCTAGAACAAAACACACCAGAACATGACGCTTTCCTTAAGTTTTAAATATTGACTTTACTAACTAAAGAGGGATAGGTGACATACCGTTTAAACGTCGCTTCCTCTTGCTATCTCCATCCTAGCTTCATTCCAACGCTCATACAATGATGAACTTGCAAAAGAACGCAACCAACCAAAGTGATAGTAATATCATAAACTCAATATAAACCTATGTATGTGATCAAGGAATCATACAATAAAACACAACAAGCTTTATAGGAAAGAATCGTATTATTGTATCATATTAAATGTGAAAGAGAGATTGCAACCATGGCCTTGATGTCATAAGGTCCCTTCCAACTATCCTTCATTCCCCACACACTTCCATTCCAAGAATTCTAAGAGCACAGATCTGATAATATTCACAATCTATCTTGACAAAGGCAAAACTCAAAGACACTCCAACCAAGCTAATAATTCCAAGCCAAATCCAACTTAGCCCTTCTCCATGAGAGCTCCTCTCCTTTTATAATATGAAGAGGATAAGGTGAGGAGGTTAGGATGACCCCACTAAATCATGAAAGTGAGTAAGATACAAACCATTCGGATGCCACCTCACCGTGGAAGTTTCTCCTTCTAGAATTCAAGAAAACGCTCATTTTTCCCACATGTAAGCATTCTCGCACCCTGCCTATAGAGAAGACTGCGAACTCCTCACGACCTAGCTATGATGTAGCTTGCGAGAATCAGGCATTCTCGCACCCTAGTTATAATGCAACCCGTGAACTTCCTTTTTTATAGGGTTTTTACAAAGGAAAATGCAACTTCTTTTCTCAGGAAAAGTTCTTCTCCCTTCCTTCTTCAGGAACTTAGGCCACTGACCCCTCCAAAGGAAACATATAGGTTTACATCATTAACGGTCATAGAGATGAAGAAAATAATGTGTAACAGAGAGCCCCCCAAAGTATGAAGTTAGAACAAAGTGATAGCTGAAATACTTTGTCAAGTGTGTGTAGGGAACAAGGAATAGTTAGTTGAAAACATACCAACAAACAAGGAAATACAGTACAATAATACATCATTACTGAGGTAGGCATTCCCATGCTCAGAATACAAATGACTCAGAGCATAAATGCTGACAGACAAAGATTCATGTCAAGTAAGAAAAGGGCATGGCCACCAAACATACACTGTGGATCCATGCCATTATGAATCAAATTTGAACATAGCCACCAAAAATACACTATGGATCTATGTGTTAAATTTTCAAATTTGAACATAGCCACCAGACATGTAATGTGGATCTATGCAACAATACACTAAATATACTCCAACACAACCTGAATCTGTCAGAAAATATCCAAGGTCTTCATCTCCGACACTCTATAGTACGAATCTAACTATATGAATACATGTGCTAAAGTCGAACATGGTAGAAACCACTTGATTACCGGTCATTAGTGTATACCATTAACAAGTGCAAGGGAAATCACCATTAATGTCAATGACTCCCAAGGTACACTGGTACAATCCAACGAATGTGAATAAATGAGTTGAAGTCGAACACTCGGCGAAATCTCTCGATCAAGGGTCAATAATAAAAACCCATTGTTGAAAGCGAGGAAACCTGCCATTGAGGCATGCAAGTTCCAAGGTACCAATTAGTTTCTAAGTCTAATTCCTAGATAATGAGTTGAAGTCGACAAGAAAAGACTCGTCATAGGAGGGCCTTAATGTATCCCACATCAATGACTCGAAAAAAGTAACAAGATTTGATGTAGGTCAGAGTAACAAGTGATTCATGACTGACTCAGGGATGGCCAATGCAATAGAAGGCTTAAAGACTGCAAAAATGGTCGATGCAACAGAAGGCTTTTCGAGTTGAACTTCATTTTGAATATATTGATGACACGACAATTGTCTTGGAAACACTAACTCAACAACAGGGATCACGAACCAATTTGTAATCTTATAAAGGAGTATGATCAGGAGACAAGTGGATTTTCCAACCTAGACACAAGGTGAGTGAAAGGGTGTCATGTTCAAAAGTGACTCTTCCATGGAATACAGGTTTAGACATATTTCTTTCCCAATTTTTCTCCCCATCATTTCTAGTGAGTACCTCTTTATTTTTACACAAGCTTGAGGAGGATAATATATGCTTGAAATGTAAGCTCATCCTTCGGATGAGTCCCTCGGAGTATGTTTAACGAACCCTAGGAAGGAGTGGTTCGGTCCCATATAGGCCTTTCAATGTTTGTTTTATGAGTCCAAAGAAAGAAAACTCAGGGGTTTTCATGTTTATAGAGTCTAAAAAACACTTAAAGAGAACTCTCTCAGTTCCTTTTTTGTAAAGTAGTTTGATAGGACCGAAAAAGTGATAAACTATCGCCCACCAAACATTTTCTTCAAATACTTTTATGAGCGTGAAAAGAACAAGATCGCTCGGCAATCTTTTCATGTTTAGAGAGTCTGAAAAGAGATTAAAGGGAACTCCAGGGGGTTCATTTTTCGTATAACCTTTATGATTCTGAAAAAGTGATAAAAGTATACTCGGTTACATTCTCATTGATTTATGAGCACGAGAAAGAACAAAGACTAAGCTCGGTAACTTATTCTCATCTATTTACGAGCATGAAAAAGAACAAAGACTAAGCTTGGGATTGTTTTCATTTTTACGCAAGCTTCAAAACAAAAAAAAACTTTGCTTGGACCTGGTTTCATTTTTTATGCAATCTTGAACCAGAGGAAACTATGCTTGAGGTAAGTGGTTTCATTTTTACACAAGCTTGAACCATAGAAAACTATGCTTGGACTTCCCAACACATAACACAGGTATGGTTGGAACTTAGTGTAAGGTACCTAGAGAGGTAGTTGGGGGGCCTAGAGGGCCCATAGTGATAATAGTGGAGGTCATTTAATGTAAGGTGGACTAGGTCCACTATATTATTAAATAAGGCCCACTATGGTAGTTAGATATTATAAATGGGTAATTAGATATAATAAATGTAAGAGAA
>ML777639.1:17574-47933 GCA_009831015.1 Picea engelmannii
TGTGCAAAGAAAACAACAAGTGGGAGAATGTTGGGTATGTGTTATATTCTTTGCACGAGTAGTAGTGTCTGAGCGCCTGCGCCGGGCGCGCAGGGGGGTAAGAGGGGGGGTGCAGGGGTTCGGGGGCAGCACCCCCGAAAATTTTTTTTTGGGCCGACATATTTTTCGCCGGTTTCGGGCCGACATATTTCCGGGACCACATGATATTAGGTGGTTTTCGGCACATGGTTTTTGCCGATGGTTTTCTATTTCTGGTTAAGGAATTAGGGTTTTGGACTAATCCAGGTCATTGGGTTAGGGTTTTGGATGCCGCTGGCTCCTATATGTATATTGTATTGTAAATAATGTAACACAATGTGTATCAATATAATATATGCTGGTTTTCCCGGTTTGGGTTTCCAGGTGAAAAATCTCTGTGTAATGTTTGTGCTTGCCATGGTATCTTTTCTTTTCTTTTCTGAATATCAGTTTGCAGTAGATATTGTACAAGGTTAGAATTTACAGGCCCTACGGTTGCTATCTCTGTGGCGATGAAGTTACATGGGCAAGAAATCGATGATATTGATCTTTTGAGATAAATGAAGTAATAATGGGAAATATTAGTGAGTCCGTTATATTTGTTGAAGAATGCTTCTAATTGACCAAAATATGCTTGATTGATTTATTCATAAAATTCTTTGTTAGCCATTTACCTAGCAATTCACCTGCTGTAGCCAAAAACTTGATTTAGACCCTGAAAAAGTAAATATTAATGGTGGAGCTATTGCCCTTATTCATCCCCTTGGAGCAACATGTAAATATTTCTAACATGTAAATATTTCTAGGGATCATATTTTTTGGAATTCCTTTTGAATTTCTTAAAAATTTATTCAGCTCAAGCTATGAATTACAGTATATTTTATATATGGAAAAAATATTTATTAAAAAATATCAATTATTTTAAATTTTATTTATCAATATACGTGATCTGATTAGTAAACATTATCACCTTGATGGCCATGGAAAATAATTTAAATCCACATAACTGTATCCCTGCAATATGACCTTTTCTTAAAATTGATTGTTGCCATTTATGATATAATGACAGCATATTTTATATGAAAATGCTTTCATTGTTTGCGTTACGCCACGCTCAGAAACCAAAGAGTGTGGATTCAAACTTGACGAGAAGACGCGCTCCGAGAGAAAGTGCAACTAAATTGTTAGAAATCGTTAAAAGCTGCAATTCGCTATATAATATTCTCTATTAGAAAGCTGCCTTTTATTTTTGATGACATATACGATTCTCCATTTCTGTATAAATATAATTAGAATGGTAATGGTCATGGGATTTTCATTCTACGAGTTTTGTCTAATTCATTTACATATAATTTAAAACATATATAATTTCTTTATCCATATATTTTTACTAGTAATGAATATTGTGTATAGTTTTTAAAATTTAATTTAAAATCATATTTTAATCCAACTTAAAATATTGATATAGGAGACTTTTTGTTTGAATGATTAATGTATCAAAGGTTTTTGGTTGGAAGATAAGTGATTGTGTATATTTTTTAAAATTTAATATAAAATCATATTTTAATCAAACTCTTCCTTAGATCTCATCCCAATCACTGTTCTCAAACAAATCCAATTGAGCTTGAGAAATGGCACTTATGTGTCGTCTCTGAATGAGAGCATCTGCAATGAGGTTTTCCTCTCCTTTTATATATTGATATAGGAGACTTTTTGTTTGAACGATTAATGTATCAAAAGTTTTTTGTTGGAAGATAAGTGATAGCCTTTGATGGCATAGATAACTAGGTTAAAATATATAGAAATGATTTCTCGATAATTATAAGTTAGATTTGAGGGTTTTTGTTTTATTTTATTTTGAAAGATGTGTATTTTGATTTTTTTTTTTGAAATATTCTTTTTTATTTAAAATGTGTATTTTGATTTTTTTTTAAATATTTTTTTTCAAATAAAAAAGGATAAGGGATTCTTCAAATAGTTAAACAATTAAATGGTAGATTAAACAATAGTATTTACAAATAAATATTTGAACATCAATCTTAATTTTAAGAATATCTAAAATGTGAGCACACACGTATATTATAGCATAAAGGGACAAAGGGTCATCTCACAACCCAAGACATGCCATTAACAAGGAGGCCATAAGTCATAGGGTTAAATCCACTCAGTTGGGGGGTGTGTCTATATATCTATATATCTACTCTCTCTCTTTCTCTCTCTCTCTATTTAATGGAAATCCACTCAAGCCCAATTTATGGTATGCATTTTTCTTATGTAAATTTTGGTGCTCGACATAGTTCCATGGGTTAAAGTTCCAAAGGATAGTGTCTCCATGCCCTAGGTGTTTTGAGAGTCTCTAAGAAAAATCCTCAAATGGCCTAGAGCTTCGACCTCTTTGGATTTTTTCGCTTCAATGGATTTTGACAAGAGAGAAGTTTTCTAGGGTGTTTTAGAGAATGCATATATTTCTCCCTTAGTTCGTCGGTCCTTTGACACAATAAATACCTCTCGTCTTATGTGACATTGACATTGTCAATGAACACTTTGACTTGGCATCCATCCTCTCTTTTTTTCCAAGAAAAAGATTCACAATTTCTATTCCATTATAGAAAGAAGATCACATTCCTTAGGGGCACAAAGCATAATACAAATAAAATCATGTACATGTGCAAATTGCACTTACAAGAATACAATTGCACATTGCACTTACTGATCCAGACTATATTGAAAACAATATGACAACAAAGATATAACAAGGAAACACAGAGAGATATTGGAAGAAACATAGTAACACAGTTAAACTCAAATTCTATTAATGATTGTCTAGGATACAAAAGACTATAAAATGCAAAACACACAAGCTAGCTACAATGGTGGTAGGTTATCTCTAAAGATAGAGATGTGATGGCTATGCTCATCCACAAGAAACTAATTACAAAGAGGCCGAAAAGGTCTTTTTAACATAAAGAATCAATGAGAAAACCCTAAACATCCAAAATCCTAACCCCAGAAGATGAAACACCAAAAGGTTTGTGGGCCCTGATGTGGTTAGTTGATATGTCAAATTCCCAGGGGTGAAATGTTTGCATACGATCTATGTTTGGGGTGCTCAATACCTTGTTGGAAAGGTCTAGCCGATGAGAACACATTCTGTTTGGCCTAGCATCTGCCTTTGGCTACATGCTATGTGTTGTTGAGCAAAAAATGACATCGTTTGGGACCCATAAAACTGTAGAAAAAATGCGAAGATGTGGAGCCATTTTGAATTATTGGAACACATGGGAAGCCACCGATATCCACTTGGATTACTTATGATATTAAACTTACATTACTAATGTACATTTCACTTCTTTCCATTTACAAAATAATTCTCAATTCTCTTTTTTCCCTTCTTCTTTTTAATTTATTTCCACACATCTGAAGAAGGATCCATAATAACAAACTATGATTTTGGTAGCAAGAGATCATAATTATTATAAGGAACTAGTGCCTTATTTGATAAAAGTCATTGGTTTCATGATGTATTTTTATTCACCTATAGGGATGTCAACTACCACGACCTCTCTTGAGGAGGAAATTCACATACCCATTTCTTCTACTTTATCCCTTGAGAAAGAAATGGATTCCCCAATTGACACTTGTGGATCCTAATTTATCTTTGTTTTATCAAAGTCATGCTTTGAACTTGATTCCTCCATACAATTCAATCTCTTTGGTTTTAATTAGGTTCCTTTTTTCTTAGGAGGATGAACTTGAGCATGGGGACAAGTAACTTATAAATGTCTTAGGATATAACTTACCTTGCACTTGAATGTTGTGTTCTTATAATCCAAACCCCATGTTGAGATGAGGACTCTATGGACTCCATATATTAAGGAATCCATCATTTTTTGTTATTATAATTCATAAAATTTATGCACCCCTCAAAATTCCTCCCAGAACATTGAAGTTAAGGATTCCTTGTATGGAACCTTCAAAAAGTGTAAGATTTCGCATAAAAAATATATGACTTCAATGCTTTGGGAATGATTTTTAAAGGGTGCATAATGTTTTTGATTATACTTAATCATATCATACTTCAAAGAGGGATTCACAACGTAGTAGTCTAATCTTATAACAAAAGATTCGGGGCCTTTATTTTGGCGACAAATTTGATTTGAATCAGAGAAAAAAATCAAAGATGCTTATAGTTTTCCTTTGATCCAAGTTTCATACATAGTATAACACAAACTCGAATTTATTATATCACTAAATTCCAACAACTCAAAAAACAATTTCGTAAATGATTAAACAACCCCAATCTCCATGGTTTAAATGTGTCTATCATCTGCAATTCCCATTCAGTTTATGGGTCTGTCCCCATGGAACCGTTTGTTGGAATTATTGTTATTGATGTCAAAGGATTAATGATGTCATTAATGTCATATTATGACATTACAATGCATACAACCTTTCCAAGTTTTTACTTTTTCACATGCACCCCTTTTTTAATATACATGTAGACTATATATATATATAGGTCTACAGGTATATTAAAAAAGGGGTGCATGTGAAAAAGTAAAAAGTGAAATGGTGGTTTTAGACCCATGGGTTTGGGGTATTTTCCCATGGTATTGGGAATTAGTTATTTAATTAAGGGACATGTCCCTTCATGAAGGGTTATGAAAAAGTATAAAAAGAGTAATTATTGAGAGAATGTGAGAGTGTGAAAAATGAATCAACAAAGATTGAATTGTGAAATTTGTTTAAGGTCATCTTGGTATTTTTGCGATAATTTTTTTCTAGGATGTTTTATACCCTAATATGTTGCAAAGATAGAGGAGAGATATTGGTGTATTTGTGGTAAAAATATTAGATGTTGGCTCACTATACTTTTAGAGATATTCCATATGGAAGTTAGGGTTCCAGAATGCTCCTGAAATCAATTTCAAACAGGTCACTTGGAACTTTTACGCTAACTTATTTTTGGTGATGTTTAAGACCTAGATATTTTGTATAGATAGGGGAGATATTGTGATGCACATGTAATGAAATATCAAATTTTATTTCACTATACTTTCATAGATATCACCTATGGAAGTTAGGGTTCTTGAATGCTTCATAAATTAGTTTCAAATAGGTTATCTTGGAACTTTTTCTTTAACTTATTTTCTAGGATGTTTTAGACCCCAATATTTTGTAAAGACAGAGGAGAGATTGTGGTGTACATGTGATAAAAATATTATATGCTTGTTCACTACACTTTCATATATATTCCCTATGTAAGTTAAGGTTTCTAAATGCTCCTAAAATCAATTTCAAACAGGTCATCTTGGAACTTTTCCTATAACTTATTTTATGGAATGTTCCATACCCTGAGATTTTGCAAAGATAGAGGAGAGATATTGGTGTATGTGTGGTAAAAATATTAGACGCTTGTTCTCTATACATTTGTATATATGCTCTATTGAATTTAGAGTTCTTGAATGCTCCTGAAATCAATTTCAAACAAGTCAGCTTGGCACTTTTTCTTTAATTTATTTTATGGGATGTTTCATACCTTGAGATTTTGCAAATATACGGGAGACATACATAAGCATTTCAGGTAGATGTTTTAGAATCATATTTACAAAATTGGATACATGGCATGTTATGCAAGTTCATTCTTGGGAAGAGGCCCAAAATATAAAGCTTTTGGAAATTTTCCATTTGGAAATTCAAATTTTGGTCAAACCTAGTAAAGCAAGAAGTGGTGAGAAAACATGGTGAAGGAAAAAGGAGTGAGTATGCCTAGTAAAGGAAGAAGCAACGAGCAAACCTAGTGAAGGTAGAAAGAGCAAGTAGACTCGATGAGGGTTGGTGCATCTTAGAGATTGGTGTCTCTTGCTAAGTTGGTTCGTAGTGGTGGGGATTGATGTATTGAGTAGATTGCTATCTACAAACATTTGTAATATATTGGTGTCTCTTGTAATTTGGTTCTTAGCGGTGAGGATTGGCTTCTATGAAGATCTGTAAGACATTGGTGTCTCTTGCTAAGTTGGTGCTTAGCAGTGGGGATTGGTGTCTCCATTATATTGGTGCCTACAAAGAATTATAAAGAGACGTTTTGTGTTTTTCTCTCGAAAGGGTTTCCACATAAATATTGTGTTCCATGTGTTGTAGTTAATATGTGATTGCTTTCTTATGGTTGATGAATGTTTGAAAAAGTTAAAAACTATCTTATAGTGATTCGTCGTCCCTCTTAGTATAAGTGTGTGATCAACATCTGGTATCAGAGCAAGTTCCTACAGAAACAGTCTAACCAATGGAAGGTAGATCTTAGGAACACACATGGAAATTGAAATTGATACTTCATAAAACAAATACAAAGGGAAAGAAATGATGGATTCAGAAGAGGAACAAAATATTGAAATAGATGCAGAAGTGGATCTGTAAGAAGAACTCATTTGTGCCTTACACACAATAAAGAAGCTTAAGAAAAATAATTTGAAATAAAAGGAGCAACTAAAAAAGTATGAAGAGGAGGATCATGATACAAAAAAAAGGGTAAAAAATCCTTGAAGAAACAAGGAAGAATATTATCAACCTAAAGATTCAAATAGAAGAGGCAAAAAGGATGGAAGAAGTGATGAGAATCCAGCTGAAGGAAAATGAAGGAAATTGTGAGAAGCTAGAAGATGAAATTGTTTCCTTAAGAAAAGAATTGGATAATCCAACTGCTCAATTGAATAGAAGCTTGAAGTTTGAAAAGAGCACTAAAAAATTAGATGATATCATCAAATGCCAAGGATCACCACTCATTAAAATTGGTTTTGGTTATTTTTATCAATTAAATTTCGTCTGCAACATTGCATGCAAATGGTTATAGAAATACAACATCTCCAAACACCTATTAGTTCACCTACAACACAAAAAATGCATTTCCAAGAGGAAAAAACTATACAAATAGACACAAATTGACATGCGTTGAAACACTAAAGGAAGCATGCGCACAGTGCGCGGGCCAAATAATCTCATAGAGTACACAATGTTTCATATGCGTGACTGTGTACGATAAAAGCCACGCACTCCTATGAATGACACATTTATGGTTCTTGTCGACCCCTCACCCACTTCTGGACCAACTCCCAACTATATTTGACCCTCAAATTCGAGCTGAATCTGAATGGGGGGTTGGTTAAAGACCTAAGGGTGCCCTGAAGGGCCCCTTGTCCACACTAAGAACCAGTTGGATATTGCCTCAAAGACATTCTATAAATAGAGGCCATGGGTGCACTAAGAATTTAAGAATATCATAGTATTGTTATGTTGCCTCTATTCTCCTTCAAGGATCCTCTTTACTTCTTGGAGCATTCTAGCAACATTCCAATAAGCTATTCCACTCACCTCTTGATGGAATAGGCTTGGATTTCTTCACCATTTTCTTTCTTGTTTATCATTGTAAGAAGATCTCTCAAATAGGGAACTCAAGATCCATCCCAAGGAGGAAGAGGGGATCCATAAGTCCTCCTTTCTCTACAGTGTTTGCCAACTAATATAGTTATCCATTGGTGGCATAATCTTGGTCATTTGGTTGATTGATTTTGGTTCAAAGTTTCTTATGCATTCTAGTTTTATTTCCTTAGTTGTTTTTAGTTTATTTTCTTATATATTTCATGTGATTGGATTATCTAACTCATACACTAACCTTTGTCTTGTCTAGCATGCCCAACTAGACTTTTAAGTGCCCTTGTTTGTCTCACCCAAGTGAGGAAACAAACACAACAGATTGGCAACCATATTGGGGATAAGGTATCAATTTCTCCCTATTTTGACCCATTTTCCTTGTAGGAACCATAACTGGCCTAGCCTTACCTGTCAAGAACTAAGTTTGGAATTGGAGGAGAAGAATTCCACTCAAAAAAATTCCCCTCGACACATATCAGAACGTGTGCGGTTATTTAATCCCACAGATGCGCATTCAGAGCATTGTGTGCCCACAACACTTATGTTCTCTGTGCATTGTGTGCCCATGACGCCTTTGTCTGAACTGTGACCCGCACTTCTGTCTAAAATTTCAACATTGTAAGAGTTTTTGTGATGATTTGAAGGCCCCTAGCCTTCAAAATCCTTCTTTTTATGCAAATTGTAAATGCACTCCACTTAGATTTCTTTCCCACATGAAAGTTTAGTCAAAATAGATGCTTAGGGGGTTAAAAAGAACCATATTTCTCCTCTTTTTCTTTAGTTTCCACATGGATGGCTTGTTTTGATTGTAAACTTTAAGTCAATATTTTTTTCTATAACATATAAAAACACTTGCATTAGGTCCATAAATCAACTTTAATCATTGATTATGCTCTTATCTCGCGCCATAGAGGGATCTTGAGAATCAGAAAGGTGTTTAAGGGGACATTTCATCTCCCTTAACAAAATATTTAGGATAGGACAAATCCCCCCTAGGGCTCCTCTTAGTTTCTTTTCAAACATATTAAATTTGTAAGGTCCCATACATGCCCACATGTTGCAAAATTAGGATAGTTTTTGAAATTACTTTCTTAATTTACATCACTAGGAGAGTTTAAAGATCAAAGTAATGGGCCCATACGTGCCCACATGCTTGCAATCTAGGATATTTTTTCAAAGCTTTCTTAGAGTAAACCACATTAAGGAGTTTAAAGGATTGTTAAGGACCCATATGTCCACTTGCTAGTTCTCCTAGGGATTTTAAAATTCCACAAGGTTGTACCAATGACATCTAGTAAAATAGGTAATCAAGATTGGTAAGGACCACAAGAAGTCCACATGTTGCAAATTGACACCTAATTTATTAAAATTTGGCACATTGTACCACTTTCTCACACACAAAGTCACTCCTCACTCACATAAGTTCCTCTCAAATTGTGGAGGTTGAAGTAGGATTCCTCCAAAGGGATTCTGAAACATCCCACTATTTCTTGAAGAAATTATCCACACCCACTTAATTTTAACGAGATTGGTTCACACCCCCAATTTCTCAACCCACCACATCTAACTTTTTTTCTAAAAACTCACTAAGTTTTCCTCCATTGGAGGTGCCAAAATAATTTTTTTAGTTTAGGTAGGATCTATGGAGTAGGCATCCAAATAACCCCTCATTATTTGGTTCTCACATTTTCAAACATTAGAAGTTGACAAATAGGAAACTTTAAAATCCTCCAAGTCAAGTGTTCCTAACACCATAAGGCAGGAACATACCCATGAAGGGTCGAAGGCCGAGGTCTGGTTGTTTTGTGCATCCCCCCTTGAGTCACCCAATTCTTGGAAGATTCCAGACCGTGACCCATTTCTGAGGCCAAAAATCTAAATGCCGCACTTTGATTGAGGTACCTAGTGGCCAAATTTTAGGACATATACCTAGGTGGAAATTGTAGGTTGCAATTGCAACTTGATCAGATTTTGTGTGGCTATTGGGAAATATCACCATCTCTTTCGAGATATGCACCCTCTACCCCTCATTATAACTGATTGTTTCATCCTTCACTAGTTTCTCTTTCGGTGGCTTTAGATCCCACTCTTGATTTCTCTTGGAAGGTCCAGTGCTATTTGAGAGGAAGGACATTACATCTTTTTAGGACATAAGAATTTGTTTTCTTTTTTCTCCCACGCAGACAAAATCCACCTACCCACATGTATACTTATTTTTTATTTATGTATGATGCTCATTTGATTACATGTGATTGTGAGATGTATTGTGAAAGGTCCAAATTATACAAGTCTCTTGTTCATTTATTTCTCTCATCACCATTTTCACACATTCACTTTGCTAGTCGGACATCATAGGGGACCCACAAAATCCCCGTCGTTCCAGAAACTTGCAAAATCTCCCTCCTATCTTAGGAGGAGTTCTTAGTCTTTCCAACTCACAGGCTCAACCATCTCACACCCCTGTAAGGGCCACTATTTTGGGATCAACTTTTATTGGTTCGACCTTACTTGGGTCTAATTCCCAAGGCCATCCATCCACTATCTCTCCTTCAAAAGGAAGCAGGGGGAAAACTTCTTCTGAAGGGAGACGTACAACCCCACCAAACCCCCTTCAAGGGTTAGGTCCACTACCTGCTCACACTATGGATAGAACTAATCCTCCACCACCCCCCGCCATGCCATATTTGGCATCTCTCAACATTCCTGATTTGATTAAACTCACGAATGACCCTATATTGCATGACCCCACATGGCCCAATATACCTACCAAACTACCTTCAGACATTCCCAAGTTTGAAGGAAAATTGGGAAAATATCCCACCAACCATTTCATGACCTTCCACTAATGGTGCTCTTCAAACAACATCATGGATGCCTCCATCCGCTTCAGGTTATTTCAATGCACACTCACATGTCCATCAACCAAATGGTATGTGGATGAAAAATCAGGGTCCCATCTAAATTTTGAATCCTTGGCCAAAGCATTTTTGGCCTTCTTTCAACTACCATTTTGTCATGACACTGGTCTAGAACTTCTCTCCGAGTGCAAACAAACCTCGACTACACATATTGTCGACCACATTTACGAATGGTGTCAGTGACGTAGTTTATGAAAAGTAGAAACCACCAAAGAACAACGTCTCGATTGGTTTCTCAAATCACTCATATCTATCCTTTCCAAAGATGTGGCATCCACCTTCCCCCAAACCAAAGAGGAAGCCATCAACAAGGCTCAACAATATGACCTCATTTATGCTCAATCGGGTTACCTATACACATTCATACCTAACGCACCAATACCCATACCATTCAGTCAAGACAAACTTGGGATGTCTCATGTAGTGAATGGATTGATTGGTACCACAACACACCACAAATCGTACACCCAACCACCACCTATGTACGAAACACCCCAATATACACAGATGTATGGAGGGCCATATTATTACCCTCCTCCCCTTTACCAACAACCATATCCTATTGCTCTTCCTCCACCCATGAGTGGACCCCTGTTGGCACCCATCATGAGCCCGTATTCTCAACCAAGTTCAGGTACCCCCTCTACCTCATCTTATAACCTGGGCACTAGTGAAAGTGCTATGCTTTCCTATACAACCTACGGATCATTAACACAACATAATCCATATTTTCCATTTCCTGGTCCTCCACAGCCAGTTACTCCTCCACAAGGACAACCACACGTCGACAATAAATTTGTTCATCCCTGTCCCATTCAACAATTTCATAATTTTGAATAGTTGAATACGGAAAATCCATCCCATCAGCTGAATAATGCCAAAAAGGCAGGAAAAAACCAAAACAATAATAACCCAGGACCATGGGGAAATAACCCCCAGCAAAACCAACCTATTGGGGGAAACCAGAATCAGGGTAACCAGAACTCCCAAGGGGACAATAAAAACAAATGACAAGGGAGGAACAATAACAAAAACCTCTAGACAAACTCCCCTTGTGCTTGTTGCAGTGAGCATGGTCATTATACTCATCATTTCCCCCAAATTGTCGATTTCAAATGGATGAAAGACTCCATGAGTGCGCCATGTCCTCCAACATTGTTTGGCCCTCAATAGGCCCCACAACAGTATTTGCAACAACCACCCTCGGATGTGTTGCAAAACCCTATTCCACACTAAGGTGTGATGAATACCCAACATGAGATACATCCTGCCCCACCATAAATGGGACAATATCAAAACCTTGGAAACCCAACGGATCGTAATATCCTCCTCACTAGCAAAGAAGAAATTCTTTTGCAAACGCACAGTCGTCAATACAACGCACCCCCTGAATATACTCCCACCACTTCGGAAGTAGCTCCAGCTACAGACGAACAAACCTTGATGATTCCACGCCCTAACAATGAACCCTCCATTTGTATCCCCCGCATCCCTTTATGATGGAATGCCAACAACCCTCAGTCTAGGGCAGCATATAATTATAGTCTGGTCCATGACTTGGCACAATCCCCTGTAGCCATGTCAGTATTGGAGGTCCTCCAAACCTATCCAACTCAATGAAAATCCTTTCTTTCTGCCTTGGGGGTAGTCAACCCATCTGATACTAGACTCATCGCATTTGATCTAGATTGTGGGGAACCTCGTCTCCCTGCTTTGGTATCTTTCTAGATACCAATTAAGATTCAGAACATCACGGTTCATCGATGTATCATTGATGAAGGTGCATTCACATGCATCATGTCCAAAATTTTCTGGCAAAAAATTGGCTCCCCTGAGATAATACCATCTGCCATCAATTTAAGATCCTATGATGGTCGACCATCCTCCCCTGAAGGGCTCTTTCAAAATGTCCCCATTGAACTTGGAGGAAATACCATCCTTATCGACGAACTGCTCGATTACAACATCTTTTTTGGACGTAGCTACATGTATGCTATGAAGGCAGTGGCCTCTTCTGTGTTTTGAACAATGATGTTCCCCCATAACGGGAAAATCATCACCATCAACCAAGTTTCACATTACAAGCCTAATCACTCCTCCAACATCGATAACATCTTATCTCTTGTCCGCACTAGTTCCGACGCATATCCATGCATGGATATGGCCCCCAGAATTTTCAAGGAGCCATCCTTGTTGGGGGAATACCATGGAGCACCACCTCTCATACACCCCTCAACACAAGTGTGTGTTGTATCTTCCAATGGAACTTAAATCGGAGATACCATTCCTCCCACCGAGGCTTCTCCCCCCCTCGACATTCCACCAATTGAATAAATTCTACCTTAGGAATTACATGAGAACCCTACGACACCACTTATCCCCAATTACACCCTTCCCCAAGGGAAAATCCTGATTTGGGAAACAATCCCCCAAGCCATCACTCAAATCCCCTTCCTCTACCCCCCACCGAGAGTACAAGCTTTTCAGGTAGCCACAATGCTTACCCTTCCCAACATGGTGCTCGCCATTATCGTATGGTATCTACACCCACCCGCGATGGTTCCTCAACCATCCCTCCCTCCCCAATCAAAGGGAATCCTGATGCAGATTCTAGTACTAACTCCGACCACACCACCCTCACCCCCATGAGCTAGCACCACTGCTATGGCTGGGGGCAGACGAAAGAAGAAAGATCCCACTGCTCCACTTCCTCCTCGAGTTCAACCTCCTTGTGCACTATGTGAAAGAGAGGGACACACCACTAACAGATGTCCTTCTCTTCTTGAGTTACGCAATCTAATCCAACTCCCTTGAGCAACCACACCACTTGTCCCTTCATCAAGCACACCTAGTACTACCACAACATCCCCTCCTACAGGTAGTAAAGGGCTATGAACTAAATTCGCATGTGCCATTTGTTCAGAATATGGCCAATATACTTATCATTGCCCATCTCTACCTTAGCTTCGACAAATGTTGATGGTGGTATGCCAAAGCTTTCAGCAAGATCCCTATCCAACCACACTGTCGGGTACCCACGTCACCGACATCCATTATGTATCGACCTCAGTCATGGAATGGAGGAGATGCCCTTGCTTTCTCTGTGACTCACTTGATCATTTCATGTACTAGTTTACTATGATCATTGAATACAGACATCGTCAAATGACCCTTATTCTCCAACCACCTCACCTCCTGTGATGCAAGTGATTCCCCTTATTCCTTCTCCATATATTGTTGACATCACCTCCCCTAAACCTAAGTCACTTCCCACTCCTCCATGGTTCCTGGATATCCTGTCTGAGGATCTTCGCCCAAATCCTCTCAATTCTCTAGTTCATTTTCCCCAGGAAATCTTAACTCCTACCATAGTTGTAATACCCCAAGGACGTGCCCAATTTATATTATGAATTGTAATTATGTTTATAGGCTGGTGAGCCAAGTGTAGATAAGATGGTGGGGTTATGTGTTTATTAGGCTAGAGAGCCTAGGTGTTAAAGGCCAGGAGCCTAATTTTGTATATGTAATTATGTAGATCACTAATAAAATATAAACATCGCTACGTGTATACTGACCACGAAGAAAGAGTGATGGGGGACTAATATTCCATAAGGCTGGGTAAGGGAGAGGGGGATGAAAGGTTGGAATAAGGGCTAAGCTTGAGGGCTTAATTCCTTGAGAATAATAATTTATTATTATTCCAAAAGGCTGTGTGAAAGATGTTTTTTTTATTCTAATTTCTTTGGAAGGACAAGAGACTTCCAAGTGGAAAGGAACGTGCTTCATGGGCGATATGTGTTTTCCCAAGAACATGCAATTTAAACCAAAGAATTGAGTTGTGTTGGGGGTTCGTCCTTCCATTCTCCTATCTTCTGTCTGAACTAGGAAAATCCATCATCGACCCCTGCATAACCTCACACATCTCTAAAACTAAAACCGTGATGCCAACGCTGTGTTGTCTTGCTGGGAAGCTCGATGCATCCTGTAATTGTTGAGCCTTGCTATGCCTTAGCACTGACTGTTACCGTTTGGGGTGTCCATTCCCATTTTCTCAGTTGGTTGTTGTGGCCACACAGTTCTTGACTGAGTGTGTCTTGCTTCCATTATCTGTTCCTTGCTAATTCTTGTTGTTGTCCTCACCGTGTTGGAACTGGGTTGAAAAAGCAGGTTGCCAAGCTTCTGATCAACACTCTCTCCAGGTGAGAGAGGTGGTTGTGTTCGAAGAGGCAGGTTGTCAAGCCTGTGAGAAAATATCTCCAGGTGAGAGAGTGTGTTGAGGAAGTGAGATCTCATGGAAGGGGTCTGGTAGCTGCTAAAGAGCTCTGAGAATTCTGGTCCGGCTTGTTGTTGATTCCCAAGGCAAGGGAGGTGAAGCAATTGATGGACTGTGTGACAGTGAAGGTGTATACTCATGGGGTGGGACAAACATGTGGGGAATGAGAGTCTATGAGTAGTGGGTGTAAGTGAATCTTGGGAGAGAATCCTTTCTATTTAACTCTGTGACTTCCCTATTGAACTTGCCTAGCCTAGGAATCCCTTGTCTGGTGGAGCTTAGTCCCAGCTCGGGGGTGACCTATTGCTGAGAGTGATGAGAAGTGTGGTCTAAGGCTGGGAGGTTCGTGGAAGGTCTGCATGCAGTTGGTGGTTGTTGAGTCTTAGTATTGACACTTATATTACCCTATATTATCTATGTCTGAATCAATTTTACCTATGATATGTGTATCTAATTGACAATTTCATCCATAAATACAATTAATGACCTTGATCATGTGCATAGAGAGGTAACTTATGGTTAAGGCATGATTTGTTTAATTTTATTGAGTTAATTCAATTAAATGATTGATTATGTATGATCCTAATCACTTTGACTCTTAAGCAGTATGATCTGATACTTAGACTATTCCGGTACCAAGGCTCCACCTATTCTGGTACCAGTGTGTGCTAATCTGGTACTAGACATAATTCGAAATTTTGGAAAGCTTCTAGAGGAAACTTGGGTACATGGGTTTTGTCTAGAATGATGTTTTCATGTGGACACATGAGACATAATTCACCCATCTCGCACGTGTGGACCTCCAGCTTAGGGGGGAATGATTCTGCCAAAATTAGTAACAAAACTCAAACTGCCAACTTGCACCTAGACTTTCATCACATGGGAGCATATCTTTCAAAACCAAAAAATGGGTTCTTAGGAATATCATCCAGATACAAAACCCAGAAACCGTTTTCAACATTTCGAATTGGTTGGAAAGATATGGGTGGATCCATAACTCGAATCTGCCCAAATTGCAATAAAACCCAAATTTTTGAGGATTTTATCTAAAATTGTAAATTTAAAATCTGAGCATTGGGATTCGGTCCCATCCACTTATCAATGATTATTCATGTATAAATAAGCCTCATATGGCTATGATAAAGAGCCATTAGTTTCATGAATGTTTTGTAAAGGAGAGATTTATTCTTGTGAGAAAGCTTTGAGTTGCTAGCCATGTAAAAACAAAGTTTTTGATCTCAATGAAAAATTGATTGTTGTTGAAGCATTGGACACCATCTCCATTTGATCTGAGTCTTTTTAGAAGCACTAACCTCTTGGGAAGGGCCCCTCAGAGTGGTAAGTGTTGCTATATTTTATTTTCTTTGTATATTAGCATTACGTTTAGTTTCTTTTCTTCTTGCATTATTGTTTAGTTTGAAAGTCATATATTGTGTGTTTGCATTCTACAATTAATTTGTATTCTGCAAATCGATTCTTAATAGAAAAAACTCAAATCAACACCCTCTCACTCAAGGCATTAGTACATTGCGTTTGATTGAGGACAAAGTTTGAGTTTATATCTCATTTCCTTTTACCTAGTTTTTATCCATTTGATTATCTTTTTAATCACTACTGGAATCCATTGAAGGATAGGAAACTTAAGTAAGCTACTCGCAATTAATCACATGAAAATCACCCTGAGTGCATGAAAGGCTGTGATCTAAGCCTTTATAGCACTAAGTTAATCATGTGTCTTAGTGATGAATCCTTAGTGTTAATTTTCTGCAGTGTGGGTTTGAAGATTGTTTTGTCGGCTTTAGATTAGGCTAGACTAGGCTCTGATCCTACGTTTCCTGTGCCTGCACCTCGAAGCTTACAAGCCCTGGTTGATAGTTAAATGTGGGAATTAATTGTGCATATATTTAGCCCCAACATTTTGGCATCATCGCTGGGAAGGTGCTAAAGGGATTAGAGCATAGGTAGGTTTCTTTTATTTCTCCAAAGCCTTGACTATTCCTTTCATGCAAGTGTGTTTCTTTTCATGCAAGCATGTTTATTTTCATGCAAGTGTGGTGCACTTTTAAGGATGACCTAAGGGCAGAGAGAAGATGGTAAGATGTGAGGGAAGAGCCCACGCATCCACTTTAGTGGGTTTACTCCAAACTTAGGTTGTCCTCTTCCTTTTAGTAGTTAGAATTTGTGTTTTATTAGCATTTTCCATTTTATATATATATGAGAAGAGAAGATAACTTGTTTGAACAGATAACTTGGTGACAGCAGGATCCTAGTAGCACGGTGGTGCTTCAAGTATATAACTGGTTTGCTTACATTTTCTTTTAGTTTGCTTCTTTTTATTTCCTTAGGATTTAAAAAATAATAATTTGGGCACTGTAAGAACCCCCGCTCTACACTAATCCATGTGTGAAACAAGACCCATAAACCAGTGGTGAACAACCTGCCCCCTCGACGACACAGTTGCCCTCCACCAGGACCTTCAACAACACGGCCCGAAGAGTCAATGCTCTTCCAACTCCCTTTCGGGAGTTCTTTACCCACAATCTTCTCGGCGATCTCCTCTTCGGATATCGTGAGATCGGATCTCGCGATATCGCGAGGCTTGAATCACTGTCCTCGTGCAATCAAACACTGAAACCCCGATCCCTGAGGTCAACGGTCAACGACTTGACTCCGTCGGGGATCTCCCTGTCGGGAAATCGACAGATGAGAGGCGGTGATTTACTCACCTTTCAAACCTCCGAGCGCCGATGCACGATGCCACGTGTGGTACTCCGCACACACTCCGTGGGGCCCGTCGCAACTCGCGACCTCACGACTTTTTCGTGCTCCTTTCGGTTTTGCAAACGGCGAAGCGCCGAATCCCGATTCAACAGGATCTCGTGCCACCTGTCCGCGCTCCAACCAACGGCCCTGATTAAGTCGGGAAATCGCGACTCATGATTTCAACGTACATGCAACTCTTGCACTCACAAATCTTGATATGACGATATGAAATGGCTGACGGCCTCCTCCGTGAGTTTACGAGTTAAACCCCGTGCAAATCCTCCGTGATATGACGGTCTGCGGGCCTTCGAAGATCTACTCGACAACTTCAAGTCGTCAATTCTCTTCCTTCGAAGAGTCCTCCGCTTCACCACCTTCCTCTATGTGAATTTCTCTAAGTCTTCTCCCACTGAGGAACAAAAACACTATCCCTCCTGAGCTTTTACGCTTCTGGGTTCCTCCAGGGAACTCCCTGCATGCACTCCTTGTGACTTTACTTCAGACCCAACTAAGTGTTGAAGTCTCCTTGGCCTTGCGCACTCTAGAAGCACTGTCAACCAAGGTCTTAGCTTAGAATCACAACTCTGAGACCTGTCCAGCCTGCACACCTCTGACACGGCTCCATCTTCCCCAAACAACTTCTGGGTGCTCAAGAACAATTTTTTAACTCTAGAGCCTCCTCAACGCACTCTATGCGGAGGAATTCAACTACACTCTATGTAGGAATCTCCCGGCTCTAACAGAGAAACAATTGAAACTCATACACTCATTCTTTCAGGTTTCGAACCTGATATGCAATCACATATGCAACATATAAAAGATAAGCATAAAAAGAAGCAAACATGCAAAGACATAGTAGCAACAACACACAGAGATCAAACACATCCATGGAATTGAATCAAAGCTCTTCCTATTAATTCAATATCCTGTACATGGAGGTTCTTCACAAATTCTTTGATCTGCTCTCTCTTTGCTCGGTGCTTCTCTTCTTCAGACTGCAAGAATGAATACAATGTACAAAGGAGGGTGTCTATTATTCCGTTTTCCCTCTCGAAAGTAAAAACTGTCTAATCTATAGTTAATTCCTATCTAACAGCATTAAAACTATTAAATGTCTTCCTAACTATAATATATTACAAATGCGCTCAGCTTTAAATGCCTTTAATTAACCGGCGGCGCAACAATACTAAGGTAGAATTCAAAATTTGAGATTTGCTAGCTGGTCCAGCTGTACGTTCTTCACTCCACGCGCTGGCTCGCTTGATCACAATGTGGATGCTCCTGCATCATACTCCTCGGCTCAAAAATATTCATGGGCTCCTATCCATGAGCTCCTGCACAGTCTGCCTATGTTTCAAAATTACTGCTTCATCCTCCCAGCTGGCATCCTCCACTGGGTGATCTTTCCATTTCACCAGGTACTCAAAGTACTATTTTCTCCTGGTCTTCCTTCCAACTCTTTTATCCAGTATGCACTCCATCTCAGGATTCTATGCAACTGGTAACTGTTTCTGCCACTGGATCACTGGTTCCTCAGTTCTAGTGCCTACCTCTTCAGCCCTGTAGGGGTATAAATCCGAAATGTTGAAAATCGAAGATATCCCGATACCTTCAGGTAGCTCAAGCTCATATGCATTCTCGCCAAATTTTCTCAGGACTCTGCACGGCCCGATCTTTTTCATCTTGAGCTTGTTATATGTTCCCCTTGGGAATCTCTCTCTCCTCAAGTGCACAAGAACCAGATCTCCAACTTCGAACTGAAGATGTCTTTTTCGCTAATCAGCCCTGCACTTGTACTTCTGGTTCGCCTTCTGCAGTCGCTGCTTCAGTTCCGCGTGAAGTTCTTTCATCCCCTCAGCGAACTCTTCAGCTCTCGCACTGCTAGTATCAGCCTGTTCTGGCTCCCTGAGCTCAGAAACTCCCCTCGGCTACGTCCCATACAAAATCTAGAATGGGCTCTTACTTGTACTCCGATTCACCGAATCGTTGTACGCAAATTATGCCTGTGGTAGGATCTGATCCCAACTGCTGTGGTGTTCCACCACTAGGCTCCTCAACAGATCTCCTAAGATTCTGTTGACCACTTCTGTCTGTCCATCTGTCTGTGGATGGTATGTTGAACTGAATGCTAAATCAGTGCCCAACTTCTTCCATAGGGTCCTCCAAAAATGGCCTATGAACTTCGTATCTCGATCCGAGACTATGCTCCTCGGCAATCCATGCAACCGCACAATCTCTTTAAAAAACAAATTCACGATGTGGGTCGCATCGCTTGTCTTATGACACGGGATGAAATGTGCCATCTTCGAGAACCTGTCCACCACCACAAAAATGGAATCCATGCCTTTCTGCGTTCTCGGTAATCCCAACACAAAATCCATGCTAATGGCTTCCCATGGCCTCTCAAGTATGGGCAATGGCTGATAAAAACCAGTATTCTGCTTTCGGCCCTTTGCATGTTGACATATTCGGCACCTGTCAACGAATCTCTTTACGTTTGCTCACATGCCTGGCCAAAAATACGATTCGCTCAGCTTAGCGAAGGTTTTGTCATGCCCGAAATGACCTGCTAAGCCTCCACTGTGCTTCTCCTTCATCAGGTTCTCTCTCATAGAACAATCTGGAATGCAAAGTTGATTGCTTTTGAACAACAATCCATCCTGGATTAGGTAATCAATCCACAGACTCCTATCTCTGAGAACCGGGTTCTCGGCTGCTTCGTATGCTTCACCAAAATCAGCATCACCTGCATACATGTCTTTCAAGTTCTCAAAACCCAGTGTTTTGATCCTGAACTCCTGCAGCAACAAGCATCTTCTGCTCAAGGCGTCGGCTACCTTGTTCGCAGTCCCCGAAATGTGCTTTATAACAAAGGTGAAATTCTGCATGTATTCCACCCACTTTGCATGCTTTTGACTCAACTTCTCCTGTTGACTCATGAATTGCAATGCATGATTATCACTGTATAAAACAAACTCCTTGGGTATCAAGTAGTGCCTCCACTTCTTCAATGCCTGAACAACGACATAGAATTATTTGCCGTATGTGGAGTACTTTATCTTCGCATCATCCAGCTTCTCGCTGTAGTATGGCACATGTCTGTCATCCTGACTTAAAACCCCTCCAACAACATAACCACTAGCGTCACACTTCACCTGGAAGGTCTTCTGAAAATCAGGCAGCACCAACATTGGCTGCTCGGTTATCTTCCGCTTCAACAGATTGAAGCTTCGTTCAGCCTCGACTGTCCACTGGAAAATTTTGTGCCGCTTTTTCACAGTATCCATCATCGCAGCGCTAACTCCACTAAAGTTTCAAATGAAATTTCTGTAGAAGCTTGCCAAACCATGAAAACTCCTTACCTCAAAAACATTCCTCGGCGATGGCCAGTTCCTGATCACTTCAACCTTCTCAAGATCCATCTTCAACTCATTCGCCGAAATTACAAAACCCAGATAAACGAGTTCTGTCTGCATGAAGGAACTCTTCTTCAAATTTATCAGCATCTTCTCCTGTTGTAGCCTTCTCATCACTGTGGCCAAATGTCTCAAATGCTCAGCCTTTGTCTTGCTGAATATCAATATATCATCCAGATATACTACCACAAATTTACCGATGAATTCCCGCAGTACTTCATTCATCAGCCTCATGAAAGTGCTTGGCGCGTTTGTCAACCCAAACGGCATGACCAGCCATTCGTACAAACCCTCGTTTGTCTTGAATGTTGTCTTCCATTCATCTCCCTCTCTCATCCGGATCTGATGATATCCGCTCTTGAGATCAATCTTCGAAAAATAATTTGCCCCACTCAGGCAATCCATCAAGTCATCCATTCTCGGCAATGGAAACCTGTACCTGATGGTGATCTTATTTATCACCCTGGAATCTATACACATCCTCCAGCCTCCGTCCTTTTTTGGGCTCAGTACTGTCGGAACAGCACACGGACTAAGACTTTCCCTCACCAGTCCTTTATCCAGCAGGTCTTGCACTTGCCTTTTGACTTCCTCGTTCTCCTGAGGCGTCAATCTATATGCTGCTTTGTTCGGCAAACTTGCTCCGGGTATGAGGTCAATATGATGACTCACACTCCTCATCGGTGGCAATGAACGCGGAAGTTCATCCACGATGATATCAGCAAACTCTCCCAGCAGTTGCTGAATCTCCTCAGGCAAGTCATCCATTCTTGTGCATGTCAGGACAATTCTTGGCTTCCCGACAACCAAGAATTGTGGATCTTCATTCTTCTCTAGCTCTGTGAGAAGCTCCTTCCCACTCATGAGAAGTATCGTGCTGCTAACTTTGGGCTTCGCCTCTTTATCTTTTATTGGCAGCAGTTTATGGATCCTCCCATCCTTCTCTAAGGTGTAAGTGTTCATCCTCCCGTCATGAACAACATGTCTATCAAACTGCCATGGTCAACCCAACAGTATGTGACATACGTCCATGGGAATGACATCACACAGGATCTCATCATGATAATTTCCGATTTTAAATTTAACTAAGCATTGTTTAGTGACACTTACCCGGTGTCCTTTTTGTAACCACGAGACTTTGTATGGACTCAGGTGCTTAGTCGTCGTCAGCTCCAATTTTTCCACCATCTCAGACAAAACGAGATTGTCAGTGCTCCCGCTGTCAATGATGACTTTGCATTTCCTGTCCTTGGCTGTACAAGCCATTCTGAACAGTCTGCTTCTCTGCACAGCGTTTTCCACCTCCTTCTCTGGTGCCAAAAGGATCTTATGCATCCCCAGTGATCTCCTGCTGTCTGCATCCTCGCACTCAACATCACGCCTCTGCTGCGCCTCAGTGACGTGAGCATTTCCTCTGTCCATATTCCTCTCTAGACAGTCAACGGCCTTGTGTCCGTCCTTACCACATGTAAAACACGTGATAATTCCTCCTCTAACCCTTCCTCTACCTCGGTTACGAGGAAAAATGTTGGCATCAGCATATCCGCCACCCGGCTCTGCATGCTGCCTCCTCGGATCAGCATATTGCTGCCTTTTTTCAATTTGTGGTTGCCTCTGCTGTGAGGTACCCCCTCTTTCAACTCTACCCTGAGGCTTTTTCCATTCCTCTTTGGGCTTCTGTGCTCGTTCTTGGGCAATGGCTTTGCCTCTTGACTGGCTTCTTCCTTGCCCTTGCTGTCCCTGCTTTCAGCTCAGCTTTTCTTCTGCTTTGAGAGCCATCTGGTACGCATCCTCAACTGTCCGGATGGTAACCATGCTCAGTTCATCCTGAATGTCATACCTGAGACCATTCAGGTACCTTGCCACCCTCTCGTCATCACTTTCCCGATGACCTGCTCGAATGTTGAGCCTGTAGAACTCCTCAGTGTACTCTTTCACTGTCATTAACTTCTGTCTCAGGTTCTGCATACGCCTGAACAGAGTGATCTGGTAGTCCCTCAGAATGAACTTCGCCTTCATCTTGGCGATCATCCGATCCTAGCTCTTGATCTTCTGTTTTCCTTTGCTGCGTCTGTCTGCCTGCAGCTCGTCCCACCATAAGGCTGCATGACCCTTTAGCTTCGTGACAGCATGCCTCACCTTTTTGTCCTCTTCGATATCCTCATAATCGAAGTAGGTGTCGAGTGCTCAGATCCAATCCAACAACTCCTCAGCGTTTAGGCTTCCCTCGTAGACGGGAATGTCCATCTTCGTCTTCGAGCTCATCCTCGAAATGGCCTTGATCAAACTCTGTGTTGATGCATCCTCTGCTGTGACCTCTTCTTGGTCATGTCCAGCTTCCTCTTCAACCTCGGAATTGCTGAACTTTGCTATACCATCTCCACGCCTCTGGGTGGTTTCCATCTCCTCAAGTCTCGCTCTGAGATCTCGTATCTATCGCTCCATCTCTGGGTTACCTTCTTGCCTACCCCTTATTCGGGTGTCCCTGTCTTCCCGATCAGGTGACTGTCTCTCTCTTCTTGGCGGCATTATGAAATTTGCTTCCCTCTATTATCCAAACAAAGATAACTCCAAACTCCATGCTCTGATACCACTTGGACACAAGTCGTGTGTATCAGAGTGCTCCTCTTTCTTCCTCTCGCTTGAAATACACAGACAAGTTCCAGGCTCTGATACCACTTGGTGAATGACCTGCCCCCTCGACGGCACAGTCGCCCTCCACCAGGACCTTCAACAACACGGCCCAAAGAGTCAATGCTCTTCCAACTCCCTTTCGGGAGTTATTTACCCACAGTCTTCTCGACGATCTCCTCTTCGGATATCGGGAGATCGGATCTCGCGATATCGCGAGGCTTGAATCAGTGTCCTTGTGCAATCAAACACCGAAACACTGATCCCCGAGGTCAATGGTCAACGACTTGACTCCGTCGGGGATCTCCCTGTCGGGAAATCGACAGATGAGAGGTGATGATTTACTCACCTTTAAAACCTTCGAGCGCTGATGCGCGATGCCACATGTGGTACTCCGCACACACTCCGTGGGGCCCATCGCAACTCGCGACCTCGTGACTTTTCCGTGCTCCTTTCAGTTTTGCAAACGCCGAAGCGTCGAATCCTGATTCAACAGGATCTCGTGCCACCTGTCCACGCTCCAACCAACGACCCTGATTAAGTCGGGAAATCGTGACTCGCGATTTCAACGTGCATGCAACTCTTGCACTCACAAATCCCGATATGCCGATATGAAATGGCTGACGACCTCCTCCGTGCGTTCGCGAGTTAAACCCCGCGCAACTCCTCTGTAATCTGATGGCATGCGATCCTTCGGAGATCTACTCGAAAACTTCAAGTCGTCGATTCTCTTCCTTCGAAGAGTCCTCCGCTTCACCACCTTCCTCTATGTGAATTTCTCTAAGTCTGCTCCCACCGAGGAACAAAATCACTATCCCTCCTGAGCTTTTACGCTTCTGGGTTCCTCCAGGGAACTCCCTGCATGCAATCCTTGCGACTTTACTTCAGACCCAACTAAGTGTTGAAGTCTCCTCGGCCTTGCGCACTCTAGCAGCACTGTCAACCAAGGTCTTAGCTCAGAATTCACAACTTTGAGACCTGTCCAGCCTGCACACCTCTGACACGGCTCCATCTTCCCCAAACAACTTCTGGGTGCTCAAGAACAATTGTTTAACTCCAGAGCCTCCTCAACGCACTCTATGCGGAGGAATTCAACTGCACTCTATGCAGGAATCTCTCGGCTCTAACAGAGAAACAATTGAAACTCATACACTCATTCTCTCAGGTTTCGAACCTGATATGCAATCACATATGCAGCATATAAAAGATAAGCATAAAAATAAGCAAACATGCAAAGACATAGTAGAAACAACACACAAAGATCAGACACATCCATGGAATTGAATCAAAGCTCTTCCTATTAATTCAATATCCTGTACATGGAGGTTCTTCACAAATTCTCTGATTTGCTCTCTCTTTGCTCGGTGCTTCTCTTCTTCAGACTGCAAGAATGAATACAATGTACAAAGGAGGGTGTCTATTATTCCGTTTTCCCTCTCGAAAGTAAAAACTGTCTAATCTATAGTTAATTCCTATCTAACAACATTAAAACTATTAAATGTCTTCCTATCTATAATATATTACAAATGCGCTCAGCTTTAAATGCCTTTAATTAACCGGTGGCGCAACAATACTAAGGTAGAATTTAAAATTTGAGATTTGTTGGCTGGTCCAGCTGTACGTTCTTCACTCCACGCACTGGCTCGCTTGATCACAATGTGGATGCTCCTGCATCAACCAGAAACAAGGACTCAAAGATGATCAAGAGTTTGGAAGAACTCTCTCCATCCTAGTAGCAGCTGAGATCTCAATCTCTACTTCACAAAAAGAACAAATATTGACAGCAGTGAAGAACCTATCCGCCTCTCTAGAAGTGATAGAAAAACAAGATTTCCATAAGCTACATCCACAAGAATATCTAGAAGCCTCCTTTGACCACCCTTTTCAACCTATAGAGGAGACTGAAGAATCATTCAATGGAGAGAAACTGCTAGAACCTGAGATTGAGGAGTCCTTAGCATGCTTCTCAACAGATCATGTATGTACTCCAAAGACCAATCATCTTGAAGAGGATAATCTACATAGCATGATAGAGGAGGACATTCAGTGTGACCTAAACAAAGAAGAGAAAAAAGAATATAGTGATCCTATTGAAATATGGTTTCAAATAGTTATTAGGTCACACCACTCTTATATTTTTCATTATTGCTTGATCTCATCATCAAAGCAGCTAGTCCTTCATACTTCGGTATGCATTAAAATTTATCTTTTAAACTCGAGTATGGATATATTTCTAACCTTGTTACACACATGGCTTTACTGGAAGTATTCCTATACTTGAAGGACATTTTCTTATGTTCAATTAGAGTGGGATAGGTAAATTGATCTGGATTTTTTGAGTTGAACAAAATGAATACAGATTATTAACAGGTGCTTAGCACAAAATAATAGAGATACAATAAAATTGGTTTTCTATTCAATAATGAAATAAGCTGAAACTGTAAAATGCAACGGAAACAAGCTTGTTGGAATGGTGGCGGCTTATCTCTGAGAAGAGATGTGATGACAGCGTGCATTCACAAGAAGAAGGTTACAATGAGGCTCTGAAGGCCTTTTTACAATAAGCAAGAATTCCAAAAACCCGAGACATCCAAAAACCTAACCCTAGGAGATGAAGCGCCAAAAGTCATGTGGGCCCCGTTTGGGTAAGCTAGTACATCAACTTCCCAGGGTCGTAACTTTTGCATACGATCTCTGTTTTAGGCGTGTGATATCCCATTGGAAAGGTATCATCAAGGATATTCATTTTTGGGGGATCAGTCATTCCTTTGGATATCATTGAGGAGATCAATACCAAAAAACCTTCATTTAGGCCCTCAAAATGGCCCTGGAAGTAAAAACTGCTAAAAATAGTAAATTGCCAAAAATGTCAAAAAGTTGTTTTGAGCCAGTTGGAAAAGGTGGGTGGCCACTGATATCCATCTGGATAAATCCTCCCTCCTTAGGAAGCAATGGTCTCCATTGTGTTGAGGTCCTCCATTAGATGAGAAAATTTCTACTGAATTTGGCCCCGGGTGAGCCACTTGCCTTGGTGCAGGAGCTGCCCTGCTTTGACGACTTGATAAAGTTGGATCCTTTGTTGTCGAGTGCCCTTGATCTATCTATCCACAATATGATCATTGGATGCCTATTATATGTAGTCGGGGTTGAGCTCTGTTTGTGTCAGTTGTTTTTCTACTTCTGAGGTGTCCAGTAACGGTGGGAAATAAGGGCGAAGGAGATCCACGTTGAACACTGGGTGCAGGCCAAGGAAAGAAGGAATGTTGAGCTCAAAAGAATTATGCCCCACGGCCTTGGTGATAGTGTATGGTCCATAATAGACTGGGTGAAGATTCCGATGGGGTCCTGTAAGGCGTTCTTTCTACAAGTGCAATCAAACTTTGTCGCCCACCTGAAAGTTATGCAGCACCCGATGTTGATCATGGCGTTGTTTTTACTTGTCATTGGACTTCTGTAGGATATCCTGAACCTGTTGGAGGATGTGATAGATCCTCTCAATGAACTGTGTGGCTTTGTTAGCTTCAGTTGGAGTAGGAGATGAGTTAGTCGAAGTGACCGCAAGGGGAAGTGCAACATCTATGGGACCCAATGGTTGGAATCCCAACCCCACTTGAAAGGGGCTGTGGCCGGTTGAGCTATGCAAGGCTCAGTTGTAGCTATGCTAGAAATAGAGAAGGCTCTCATCCCATGTGCAAGGGTTCTTTGAATTATACATGCGAAGGATATGCACAATCATTTGATTTACAACCTCGGTTTGGCCATCTGTCTGGGGGTGGAAGGCCGTGGATTTGGTGAGCTTGGTGTCCAGCAGTGACTAGAGGCTCGACGAGAATATGCTAAGAAATCAACTATCCTGATCTGATACAATGGTTTGTGGGATTCCAAAATGTACCCAAACTCATTCAATGAAGAGCTTGGTAGTGGCCTCTGTTGTGATGCTCTTCTTGTAGGCAACCAAAATCGCCATCTTAGAAAAATGATCAACAACCAAAAAAACACAGTCATTTCCCCACTTGGTGGATGGGAGGCCCGACATGTAGTCCATTGAGATGGATTCCCATGGCCTATCAGGAGTAAGAAGAGGGGTGTACAGGCCCTGTTTATTAGTGTTCAGTTTGGAAATAGCACAGGCAGTGCAGGACCTAATATACTTGCCGACCTCCTATTGAAGTTTCGGCCAGTAGAAATGTTTCTGTAGCATCGCCACTATCTTTTCAATGTCGAAGTGTCCTGCCACCTAACTATAGTGGGCTTCCCAGATCATCTTCACTCACTCACTTGATGGAACATAGATATGGCCTAGACGACATAACAACCCATCCTGAAGATGAAAATTATCGACAACTGCATTTGCACCCAACATTTGGTAGGTGGTGGTGAAGTCAGGGTCTATCTCATAGAGTTGGGGCCATCCAAATGTCTCATGGCCGCACGAGTCTAGCACCGTGGTGAGTGCTGCAACTTGCGGTTTGCTGAGGCAATCAATGATGTGATTGGTGCTTCCTGTTTTATACTTGATTTTGAGGTGGAATTTCTGCAAGTATGTGGACCACTTTTGATGGTGGTCATTCTGCAATTTTCCCTATGTCTGCATGAACTATAGTGGCTTATGATCAGTGTGGATGACTGTCTCCTTCCCAAGAATGTAATGTCTCCACTAGCGGCATGCTTGCACAATGGAGTACATTTCTTTGTCGTAAGTAGGGTACTTATGGACAGTATCAGACAGTGTCTCGCTATGATAGGCAAATGGGTGGCTATGCTGAGTGAGAACGGTGCCCACAGCATAGTTTGAAGCATCTGTCTCAATCTCAAAGGGATGTTGCAGGTCTGGTAGTGAAAGTACTGGGGCTGAGCACAAGCTCTGCTTCAAATCATTGAATGCTTGTTGTTGGGACCAGCTCCACGCAAATTTTTCCTTACCACCACCCCTGTTTATTTGGCTGAGGGCCCATGCAATATGGGAGAAATCCAACACGAACCTGTGGTAGAAATTAGAAAGTCTTAAAAAGATCCCAAGATTAGTGAGTGTTGTTGGGGCTGGTCAGTCACAGATGACTTGGATCTTGGCTGGATCCACATGTACGCCATGTTGATCAATGATGTATCCCAGGTAATGGACCCTGTCCATGCCGAAGGAGCATTTTTCCAGGTTGGCGTATAGCTTGTGCTGCCACAGGGTGTGCAGAACCTGCTGAATATGATGCAAGTGTTCGACCCAAGTCTTGCTGTAAATTAGAATGTCATCCAGATACACCAGTACAAAAGTATTGGTGAATGGTCGCAGGATATCATCCATCATCCTCATGAAAGTGGCTAGAGCATTTTTCAAACCAAAGGGCATGACCAACCATTCAAAAAGTCCTTCCTTTGACTTGAAGGCGGTCTTCCATACATTTGTCTATTCTATTGGGACCTGGTGGTAGCCAGACTTCAGATCAATCTTACTAAAGTATTTGGCCCCCGTGAGTTGATCAAGGAGGTTATCAATTCGGGGAATCGGGTACCGGTTTCTGATAGTGATTTTATTCAGATCCCGGTAATCAATACAGAGTCACCAGGTTCCATCTTTCTTTTGTACCAACACGATTGGGCTCCCGCAAGGTGATGAGTTGGGGTGGATGTGCCCCTTGTGGAGCAGTTCTTGGATCTGTCGCTTGATCTCCTCATTCTCTAACAAAGAGCGATGATAGACTGGCCCATTGGGAAGTGGTGCGTTGGGGGTTAGATCGATGGGGTGCTTGACATGGTAGTGTAGAGGTACCCCTGTAGGTGAGGAGAAGATATCCGAGTATTCTTCCATGACCTTATCTACTTGCTTCTGCTATGTGGAGAGATCAACCGCAGAGACCTTGGATGTGGCTACGATATTTCGCTTGTTCTGAGAGTGAATCATGAAGAAGACAAACTTTCCCATCTGTGAGATGACCTTCCTGCATTGCTTAGCAGAGATCAAGGAAATAACACTAGGTCGGACTGCCTCGGGTATCCTATACAATTTCCTATTCAAAGGAATAATAACACTACGAGGCCTAGACTCATATACAACATGACGTTTCCATAAATAAGGTTGGCCCAAAAGAACATCACAAACTTCGAGAGGAGCAATATCACACAATACCTCGTCTTTGAAGAGCTTGATGCTATACGACAGTCGACACTGTTGACTGACACGGAGATCGCTTCCTTGGTGGAGCCATCCAATGGTGTAGGGTTGTGGGTGCGGCATTGTTGACAGGGCCAGCTACTTGATGACCTCTGCTGAGATGAGGTTCTTTTGGATACCGCTATCAACGATGAAGTGCAGCGGGGTGCATTTTACCCACATCTGTGAATGGAAGAGGCGCTCTCCTTCTTCTGGCTCATCTGGTTCACTAGGCCAGAGCTTGGTGGTAGCAACGGTGGCACTGGGTTCTGCGTCAATGATCCATCTTCCCCTTTTTGGTTCTATATCGAAGTTAGAATCTGCATCTGATTCATAAGCTTTTACTTCGGCCACCAATGACTGCTTTGAGAAGCAGTCAACAGTGTTATGCCAAGGGTTCTTATGGAAGTCGCACCACTTCCCGGTATCTTTCTTTGTCTTTCCGATGTCCTTCTTTGCTTGTGGCTTGTACTGCTTGTCTTGATACTTCCCATATTTTCTCTGTCCTTTCTTTGATGGGTTGGGGCTGCCCTTTCCTGGCTTTTGTTGTGAGGGGTTCCCAGGCCCAAATTGCCACATCTTTTGTTTGAGCTTCTGCTCGATTTTGACGGCATATCGGTAGGTCGTGCCCAAGGATGAGATGTCCAGAAATTCCATTTCGGTCTGGATGTATCTATGCAGAGCACCGTGATACTTGAGCACCAGATGTCGCTCTGAATCTTTGATACCCAACTTGGTGCGCAAGGTATGGAAGATATTTGTGAAATCTG
>ML777639.1:47983-87248 GCA_009831015.1 Picea engelmannii
AAGATATTTGTGAAATCTGGCACTGCTTGGTCTCTTTCTTGCCACAGTGTGGTCCATTTGGTATACAGGTCGTCATAACTTTCGATAGGGTAGTATTGTTCCTTAATAGCATCCCTGAAGGATTCCCAGGTGGTCGTGACTGAAAATAATGAGGTTTCCTCTATTTCCTTTTGCTCACAGAAAGTTTCCCACCAATCTTTGACATGGGAACGACTTTGAGGAGTGAAAAAGTAATCTTTTCTCTATTGGAAAATTTATGAACAGAAAAATCCCCTTCTAGTAGATTCAACCACTTGTATACAACATTTGTGTTTATTTGACCTTCAAACATATGAATATCAAAGTGTATTTGTACCTTGAAGGGGGCGACACCTCCATTCAAAGAAGATGCGTCGCCTGTTGGTAGTTGCCGAAGGATTTGTACGAAACTATCCATCATCTCATTCCTCTGTTGTGTGAGGGCTTCCTCAATCAACAATTTGAAAGGATCTCCTGTCCCATCATCTTTCTTTTATCCTTCCATGGGATGTCTCTTGAGCATGCGAGAGCTTCTGTCCTCAAGAGAAACAATCTCGAGACCCAACTCTTTGTACTCTGACCTCATTGGGGACATGCATTAAGACGACAAGGAGCAGACCGCTCTGATACCACTGATATGGATTTTATGAGTAGAAAGAAATGAATACAGATTATTAACATGTTCTTAACACAAAATAATAGAGATACAGTAAAACTGGTTTTCTATTCAATAACGAAATAAGCTGAAACTGTAAAATGTAGCGAAAACAAGCTTGCTGGAATGGTGGCGGCTTATCTCTGAGAAGAGATGTGACGAAAATGTGCATTCACAAGAAGAAGGTTACAATGAGGCTCTGAAGGCCTTTTTATAATAAGAAAGAATTCCAAAAAACCTATACATCCAAAAACCTAACCCTAGAAGATGAAGTGCCAAAAGTCATGTGGGCCCCGTTTGGGTAAGCTAGTACATCAACTTCCCGGGGTCGTAACTTTTGCATACGATCTCCATTTTAGGCGTGTGATAGCCCGTTGGAAAGGTATCATTGAGGAGATTCATTTTGGGGGCTCAATCATGCCTTTTTCTATCATTGAGGAGCTCGATACCGAAAAACCTTCATTTAGGCCCTCAAAATGGCCCCAAAAGTAAAAACTGCTAAAAATAGTAAATTGCCAAAAATGTCAGAAAGTTGTTTTGAGCCAGTTGGAAAAGGTGGGTGGCCACCGATATCCATATGGATCATAAATAAATAAATAAATGTTGCACATAAGTACAATGCAACCTATCTTTCATACTTTTCATAAATGGGAATGTCAAAAGTTAATAAAGCAATCAGTTTATGATCTTTTGTTCCTGTAGTATATTTCTTTTTAAAAGTTATGATGATTTTGTTTGGAATCTTATGAGAAGGGAATCTCTTCATCCTCTGAATGCACACATAATATTGGAATGATTTCAAAATCGGAAAATGAATCCTTGTCAACGGAAGATAACACTTAAGGTTGTGCTTCATGACCTATTTCTTCAAAATTCTTCTTTTTCCTTAAAGTTGTTAAAAATGATGCATTCATGTTTTATATTTACCTATCTATTTTAAGACAATTATTTCACAAGGATGATCGATTAAGTGATCTTTTAATAGCAGTTGAAACTAAATGTTAAGTCCAAACCATTTCATTCATAGCTAATAATTCAACTTTTGACATTTTCCCTAAAGTTTCTATTTTTAAGCATGAATAAAAATCCTGTTTTAATTAGTTCTATTGGTTTGTTTCTAGTAGGTGTTCACAACTCTCTGAGAAACAATTTTTTAGCATCTCACATTGTTTGCATGAGGCCATGAAAAACCTTAGGCATGGGAGAGTGGTTTATGAAACCTTCATATTATTTTGCAACTTCCGTCGGTGAGACCAAATCAACATGTTCAGTGCTGGGATTTGATATTCATTTCTAGAATTTTGGTACCATTCTACTCCGATACTAATGGTCATTTATATGCTCATCTGGTACCAAAGGAAAAAGTCTGCATTCATACGGTACTGAACAACATTCCTGTGCTCATCCGGTACTGTGCTCATCTGGTACTGATGGTCACCTATGTGCTCATCTGGTACCAAAGGAGGAGGTTTGCGCTATTTCGATATTGAAGCACAACCACGCGTCCATCTGATACTCAGGTGATCCGGTACTGGTAATGAGGTGTTGGTAGCTCTTATCCTATACTCAAATTTTTTGCTACTCGATTTAAATGCTTCAAGTAATAGGACGTATAAACTCAACATTTTTCATTTTACTAAAATAAATTAGACTAATGATGCAATAAACATATGGCTACTCTCAATTATTGCATGTTCCCGACCATGAAATTTTGCAAGCCCTTGTATATATCTCCTCGTATATTATCAGTGAATTCCTTGGTGAAGTGGTTGTCGTTATGAATGAGCAAAAATAATCCATCATGTCACTCTGTTCCAATACTATCTGTTCCGGTATTGCAGAAACCTACTCCATTACTTATCTGGTACTGATGCCAAAGTGATATGATCTTTGTCATGTGCTTAACATTGTTTTCACTTCAAGTAATTAGAGGTATGGGATAATATCTTCATGTTCTTTCTATCAAGGATCATTTAAGTCTTGTGTTGAATTGTTTTTGCTCTCATGTACATCTTCCTCCTACATTTCTACACTCAACCCTAAATGAATCATCCTTGCTATCCTTTAAGAAGATATTTTCACATTTATCTCTATATGATAATAGGTGCACTTGTCTTATTACTTCATCATTTTGAAGAAGTGATTGCTAATTGAAATATACATTGAAAAGTGGTGACACCATTATGTCTAATACTATCCTAGTTGATTCAAACAAGTTTTTATTCAAGTTTATCTTTGAAGGTATTGATGAAAACCTCATGTGGTGGACCTCCCTTGCAAAACCACAATGAACTTTCATGAGAACCCTAATAGGATTAACTAGAGGTACCTCTTAGTCATTATCTGAGACGTTACATTATACATTGAATAGCTGAGATTTAAGTTGAATGTGGATGATGTCACCCTTGGGATGATTGCAAACAATTAATTATGTGCCTAATAACTCTAAAACACTCTTGTACCTCCTGCCTTCCTTATACTCTAAAAATGTCAATGAGCAATATACATAATTCTAAATATTTTGAGTAATATAATAAAAAGGAAGTATCAGGAAGTGCAAGCAAACCCGTTGGGGTACTGAATAGGCCTGCTGATAGCGGGGCCATGCTTGTATGGTACTAAGGTAAACTCGTCGTGGTACTGAACATGCCTGTTGGCAACGGGGCTATGCCGAACAAAGGGAGTTGAAAAACATAAAGTGGCACACTTAAAACTGAACATAAACACTTGGGTATCATTCTAAAGCAATCATTATCAAATCAAGGCTAGGAGATGACCTTTATATCTCTTAGATGATGTTCTTAAGAACTTTCAAGTATCCACATTAGAGTTCTATCTTTAAAATAAATAGGTTTGCATGAGAAGTGGGACCCTCATTATATGTAATTCACTTTACCTAAACAAGAAGAGCTTCATCTCTACAAACTTGGATAAGAAACAAGTTAATCATCTTGGGATGTATTCTTTTATGTGTTCCTCTCTTCAAATGATATCTAAATTAAGCTTATATCACTTTTGTTTTAAAGGTAATCTAGCTAAGAGGGCCTATTAGTCAAAGTCATTATGAAAAATCTTAGCCACTATCCTATAATCATATTAGAGTCACATCCATCCCTTTATCCTAACTTTGATCGAAAACAAATTGGATAAGACTTAACTTCAAGGAATGCTTGGTCGAGTGAGGAGTATCATCAATTGTGAAACTTTGAAGATCATTGTTACATGAGGACATGCAATGATTTAAGCATGGGGCAATGTTGAGTCTCAGTATTGACACTTCTATTACCCTATATTATCTATGTTTGAGTCAATTTTACCTATGATATGTGTATCTAATTGACTGTTTCATCCATAAATACAATTAATTACCTTGATCATGTGCATAGAGAGGTAACTTATGGTTAAGGCATGATTTGTTTAATTTTATTGAGTTAATTTGATTAAATGCTTGATTATGTATGATCCTAATCACTTTGGTTCTTAAGCAGCATGATCCGATACTCAATCTATTCCCGTATCAAGGCTCCACCTATTCCGGTACCAGCATGTGCTAATCCGATACTAGACATAATTCAAAATTTTGGAAAGCTTCTAGAGGAAAATCAGGTACATGGGTTTTGTCCAGAATGATTTTTTCATGTGGACATATGAGACATAATTCACCCATATCGCACGTGTGGACCTCCAGCTCTGGGGGAATGATTCTGCCAAAATTAGCAACAAAACTCAAACTGCCAACTTGCACCTCGATTTTCGTGCACATGGGAGCATATATTTCAAAACAAAAATACGATTTTTTAGGAATATCATCCAGATACAAAACCTAGAAACCATTTTCAACATTTCGAATTGGTTGGAAAGATATGGGTGGATCTATAACTCGAATCTGCCCAAATTGCAATAAAACATAGATTTTTGAGGATTTTCTCTAAAATTGTAAATTTGAAATATGAGCATTGGGATTCAGTCCCATCCACTTCTCAATGATTATTCATGTATACATAATCCTCATGTGGCTATGAGAAAGAGCCATTAGTTTCATGAATGTTTTGTAAAGGAGGGATTTATTCTTGTGAGAAAGCTTTGAGTTGCTAGCCATGTAAAAACAGAGTTTTTGATCTCAATGAAGAATTGATTGTTGTTGAAGCATTGGACACCATCTCCATTTGATATGAGTCTTTTTAGCAGCACTAACCTCTTGGGAAGGGCCCCTCAGAGTGGTAAGTGTTGCTATATTTTATTTTCTTTGTATATTATCATTACATTTAGTTTCTTTTCTTCTTGCATTATTGTTTAGTTTGGAAGTCATATATTGTGTGTTTGCATGCTGCAATTAATTTGTATTATGCAAATCGATTCTTAATAGATAAAACTCAAATCAACACCCTCTCACTCAAGGCATTAGTACATTGCATTTGATTGAGGACAAAGTTTGAGTTTAGATCTCATTTCCTTTTACCAAGTTTTCATCCATTTGATTATCTTTTTAATCACTACTGGAATCCATTGAAGGATAAGAAACTTAAGTAAGCTACTCGCGATTAATCACACAAACATCACCCTGAGTGCATGGAATATTGTGATCTAAGACTTTATAGCATTAAGTTATCCCTGTGTCTTAGTGATGAATCCTTAGTGTTAATTTTCTGCAGTGTGGGTTTGAAGATTGTTTTGTCGGCTTTGGATTAGGCTAGACTAGGCTTTGATCCCGTGTTTCCTGCGCCTGCACCTCGAATCTTACGAGACTCAATTGATAATTAAATGTGGGAATTAATAGTGCATATATTTATCCCCAACAATGGTGTTACTCTAGTTGAAAATATAAGTATCATTCTGTGCTTAATTTATATGTTATGCAGATCTGTGATGCTTGAATGTTATTATGTATTTCATTGCATATATGAATTACTGTTAATTCCATTGGTTCTATATGGTAGTAGTAATTATATGATTACTCTGTGTTAAATGTTTTAAATTCATTAAAATTCATATTATATAAGTGTATATTCTGTAGTGGTAGCAATACCCGGTCTCTGTGTTGGCTGGGAATGTTACAGTCTAGTCTCAGAGCTAAGTGAGACTCCAAGCAGTGGCGTTTTCCAGGCCGGTTGGTGGCTAGGGACATTACAATCTGCTATTAGAGCCATGGTTTCAACAATGAGCCTGGATGGGCTGGATAAGTGGTCATTGGACCCAAGGTTTCAAGTGGAAATTGTGTTAAGAGGAATCAATTTTGGACCTCAGAAACATTCCTGAGTGCCAAGAGGTTACCTTGGCCATGTTACGAAGCTCAGGAGGAGTAGCGGTATTGTAAAACCATGACAGAAGTGGTGTTGGACCACAGAGTAATGTGAACCATAGGATATTTTCGAAAGGAAAGGAAAACCTTTACGACTGTCAGATCTGGAGAAGGCGAAGAAGGGTTAACCTAGAAGCCCTTTGGACTTCACGACATTGGTGAAGCTTGATGCAAAGATAAGAGAAAGGATGAAACCTGAAACTCCGAATTCCCAAAGGAGATATACACTGTAGATCAGAGGAAAAGAGATTGACTACTAGATCAAACAAAAGAGCAAATCGTAATTTCGGATTTTGGGAGAATTAATGTATGTTGAGGGGAGAAATTACGAAGTCCTGAAGCGAGAGAGTAGGCATGGTGGGGCTAGATGGCATTGCCAAGGGTGACATGGACCTTTCTGGACATGCCACATGCCACCACCTGGGTTGGTGACATTCGTACTACGTGGACTAGGGGGTAAGAAGTTCAGAATTTCAAAATTCGAAAGATGGGAAGGAAGCAAGTGTGAGAACTCCCGAAGTCCTAAAGCTTCGAAGCTACGAAGTCCCAAAACTCCGATGACGGAAGTCCATAATGGGTATTAACCATTGTATTTTGGGTAGACATGGATGGTTGATCCACCCTATTTCATGATTTCGGTAATTCGAAGCTTTGAAAATTTCCGAAGGCCAAAGGCCCGAGTAGCACCTAGTGATCTAGCGTTTGGTCACGGCCCATGATCGCATGGGTTGGGGACTAAGAAAAAGGGGCTAGTTCCCGAACGTTATTACAGAGTAGAACAGAGCTCGAAAATTTCATGAAATTTAAATGTTTTCTTAAATCAGATTGGTTTATGAATGTTGTGGGATTTGTTAAGGAATTATGGCTTGACAAATTTTGGCTGACTGCATGTTGTGTTTTCAGAGTTCAATGAGTTTTAGGACCGAAGAAAATTGCCATTGATAATAGAGAAATGGAGGAGGCACAAAATGCTCCCAGTTCAGAGAATGAATTAAAAGGAACGAATTTCCATTTGGGAATGGAATGATTGAACTCCAATGGGCATGTAGAAGAGATGGATAAGGAAGGGAACATGATGAAAATCATTGAAATATTGAAGAAAGATGCCCAGACTCAGCGAGAAGATAAAAAAAATCTCATGAAAGCCAAGGATCAATAGGGAGAATTCAACTTGAAGTTGATGCAGAGTCTGGAGAGAATAGAAAAGAAGTTGGATAAGGAGAGTAACTCGAGCAAAATAGGGAGTTGCAGGATCCATGAGAAGAGAAGAAGATCAAGAAATGTTAGCAGGCATCGTCGTCACTCCCCGAAATATTCCAATAAGGAGGTACATAGTAGTTCAATCCCATGTCCTACCAGAAATCATAGGAGATCTAGAGTGGATGAACTAAAGGGAGAAATGAACAAGATTAAGCCTCCTACATTTGATGGAGAACACAAGAAGGAGGAATATGTCAAGACATCGCTGCTAGGAATGAGAAAATACTTCCAACTATAGAATTATTCTTCTCATGCAGAAGGAAGAATTGCAATGTATCAACTGAAAGGAAAGGCATCCATGTGGTGGGATCAACTTGTGCAGGTGTAGCACATTAGAGAGAAGGATATCACGTGGAAAGAATTCAAGAAGTATTTTGAAAAGAAATACTTGACTAAAATATACTATGACATAAAAATGAAAGAGTTCTTTGAACTCAAGCTTGTCAGTATGATCATTGATGAATACGAACGGAAATTTTTGGAGTTACTGAAGTATGTTCCGTTCATCAAACATGAGACTATCAAAATTCAAAGGTATATGAGTGGATTTCCACCTTCCATCGGTGACAAGATCTAGTATGATGACCCTATGACTATGGAAGAAACAATAAGGAGAGCAAAATGATTATATGAGAAGAAAAGAGAAGCCTTCTTTCTAGAATTCTTGTGAAGACCAGAAGAATTTTAAGATGGATCAGAGGAAGAAGGGAGCTAAGCCATCCTTTTTCAAAAAAATTCTTCAAGGATAGCCATCTTTTAGAGAGCCTAGGAAGGCTAAAGTGGGTGGGAAAATGCCAAGACATCCACCTATGGAATGTTGGGATTGTAAAGGAAACCATAGGTACAAAGATTTCCCCCACATAAATGAAAAGGTGAGAGCTGTTCACAATGTTCAATAGGATGAAATAGTGGAGGACATTGGCAGTAGAATACTAAGAATCTATGTAGCCTTGGACAACAAGAAAACAAAATATCAGACACACATGATTGAAGTGGAAGGTATGATAAAAAACCATGCCTTTATTATTTTTATTGATTCATGGGCCAGCCATAGTTATATAGATCCTAGAGTGGTGGAAAGTTTTCAATTGTCAAGAAGAAAACACAAAAAATATTGGCTAGTGCAGCTGGCTACAAGAACCAAGAGAAAGGTTATGAAATTGGTTAAGTCATGTCCCATGGACATGAATGGACTGAGCACGAGAGATGAATTGAACATTCTTCCCTTAGGTTCTTATGACTATCTAGTTGGGATGGATTGGTTGGACCAACACCATGCCATCTTGGACTATCATAATAAGGCATTCACTTTCCTGGATGAAGAAGAAAATAAAAAAAAATTCCAAGGAATTCCCAAAGTTGTTGCTATCAAAGAAATCTCAGCAATGCAGTTGAAGAAGTTCTACAGGAAAGGTTGTCAATTATTTGCAGCCCACTTGGAGGAAGCACCTAAGGATAATGTGTCAAAGATGGAAGACCATGCGGTTATAAAGAAGTTTGAGGATGTTTTCCAGGAGGTACCAAGACTACCCACGAAAAGAGATATTGACTTCTCCGTAAACCTGATTCTTAGAGCAACTCCAGTGTCGAAAACTCCTTACAGAATGAGTACACCAGAGTTGAAAGAACTGCAATTGCATCTTGAAGAGCTTCTGAAGAAAGGGTATATATGCCCAAGTGTTTCACCTTGGGGAGCCCCAGTCCTATTTGTGAAGGAGAAGGATGGGACATTGAGATTATGTATCGATTTCAGATAGTTGAACAAAGTGACTATAAAGAACAAGTATCCTCTGCCAAGGATCAATGATCTCTTTGATCAATTGAATGATGCCAAGATATTTTAAAAGATAGATCTCAGGTTAGGATATCACCAGATAAGAATAAAGGATGAAGACAACACAAGACAGCCTTCAGAACAAGGTATGGTCATTATGAATTCACAGTGGTGCCATTTGGGTTGTCAAATGCACCCGTTGTTTTTATGTGCCTAATGAATGGTGTGTTCAGGGAATATCTGGACAAGTTTGTCATAGTATTTTTAGATTACATCCTGGTGTATTCCAAGTCAAAGGAAGATCATGAAAAACATATGAAGATGGTGTTACCAGTGCTAAGAGAGCACCAGCTATATGCCAAGTTGAGTAAGTGCTCATTTTATCAAAAGAAGATCCATTACTTGGGGCATATTATTTCAAAGGATGGGATAGTTGTAGATCCTGAGAAGATATAATCCATCATAGAATGGTCAGCACCTAAGAATGTGATAGAATTAATATCCTTTATGGGTCTAGATTGTTATTATAGAAGGTTCATTGCAGGGTTCTCAAGGATAGCTCACCCTATCACTTCCTTTCAAAGGAAGGGGAAGAAGTTCCAGTGGAGAAAATAATGTGAGCGAAGATTCCAATGATTGAAGCAATTGTTAACCAGTGCTCCAATACTAAGGATTGCATATTCGAATGAAGATTTTGTAGTGTGCACATATGCATGCAAAGAAGGACTGGAAGGATTCCTCAACTGGAATGGGTTTGTGGTATGTTATGAATCTAGAAAGTTGAAAGAGCATGAAATGAACTATGCAACTCATGATTTGGAGTTGGCGGCCATAGTGACGCTTTGAAGAAATGGAGGCATTACCTCATGGGAAAGAGGTTTGAACTAAGGAAAAAACATAACGGGCTGAAGTATTTGTTTGATCAACCAACCTTAAATGCTAGGCATGGTAGTTGGTTGGAATTCCTTTGTGAATACAAATTTGATATCAAGCATATCAAAGGAAAGGAGAACAAAGTGGCCGATGCACTCAGCAGGAGAGTGCATCAACTACATGCTACAACCATTAGCATGTATCAAACTGATATTAAAAGCAGGGTTTTGGAAGTTGCAAATGAAGATCTATAGCAGATAGAGTTGGTAGCAAAGCTATAGCAAGGTGAGATGCCACAGAAAGTGGAAGATTATAAGTTGGGAACTGATGGAACACACCTGTACAAAAATAGAGTTTATGTACCTAATGTCCAGGAATTGAAACTTATGATTTTGAAAGAAATGCATAATGTGCCTTATGTTGGACACCCTGTATATCAGAAAATTGTGGCAACAGTCAAGAGACATTACTTCTGGCTAGGTATGAAGAGAGAGATTATTGAATACATTGCTAGATGTATGGAGTGTCAGAAGGTTAAAGATGAGAACATGCACCCAAAAGGGTTGCTACAACCTTTAGCCATTCCTGAGTGGAAGTGGGAAGTAATGGAAATGGATTTCATCACAGGATTACCCAGAACAAGCAAGCAACATGATTCAATCATCGTGGTGGTGGAAAAGCTTACAAAAGCTACCCATTTTATTGCATTAAAGACTATGCACAAGATAGCTAATGTTGCCAATATATTTATGAGGGAAATAGCATGATTGTATGGAATTCCCAAGACAATTGTGTTTGACCGAGACCCAAAATTTACCTCAAATTTCTGGAAGGGGTTATTCAAAGGGTTTGGAACAAGTATAAACTTTAGCACATCCTATCATCCTAAGTTTGATGGGAAGACAGAGTGGGTGAATCAAGTAATAGAAGACATACTAAGGATGTATATGATGGGAAAACCATCTAAATGGGAAGACTACCTACATTTGGTAGAATTTGCCTACAACAATGGGTATCAAGCATCATTGAAGATGAGTCCATTTGAATCACATTATGGCAGAAAGTGAAACACCCCAGTAAGCTGGGATAACCTAGATGATAGAGAAGTGGTTGGGCCAGAGTTGCTCAAGGAAATGAAAGAACAAATGCTGAGGATTAAACAGAATTTAAAGGCTGCCCAAGACAGGTAGAAGAGTTATGCTGATAAGAACAGAACCCACCGAGAGTTTAAAGTGGGTGATCATGTTTTCTTGAAAGTGAAAGCCAACAGAAGTTCCCCGAAGCTAGGAAAATGTTCCAATTTGGTAGCCAGATTTTGTGGGCCATTTGAAATCCTAAAGAGGATTGGACCAGTTGCATATATGATTGTATTACCTGCATCCATGAATATACATAATGTGTTTCATGTTTCATTTCTTAAGAAATATATACCTGATGTTAATCATGTTATTGATTGGAATGTGATTCAGGTGGAGCAATAAGGCGTCTTACAAGTGCATCTTGTGCACATATTGGACCAAAAGAGAAAACATCTCTGGGATCGAGCCATAGGGCTTGTAAAGGTCTAGTGGACCTGGTACGATATTGAGGACACGACATGGGAGCATGAATGTGCTATGTGGGCAGAATACCCATATATTTTTGAAGATTTTGGGAATCTTGCTGATGTTGTGTAAAGAGTTGCACTGAGGACAGTGAAAAAATAAGGGGAGGGGATTGTAATACCCCAAGGAAGTGCCCCAGTTATATTATTAATTTTAATTATGTTTATAGGTTGGTGAGACAAGTGTATATAAGCTGGTGGGAGTATGTGTTTATTAGGCCAAAGAGACTAGGTGTTAAAGGCCAGGAGCCTGATTTTGTATATGTAATTATGTACATCACTAATAAAATATAAAAATCACTACATGTAAACCGACCACGAAGAAAGAGTGATGGGGGACTAAGCTTCCACAAGGATATGTAAGGGAGAGGGGATTGAAAGGTTGGAAGAAGGGATAATATTGAGGGATTAAGTCCTTGAGAATAATAATTTATTATTATTCCAAAAGGATGTGTGAAAGATATTTTTTTTATCCTAAGTTCTTTAGAAAGATAGGAGAATTCCAAGTGGAAAGGAACATGCTTCATGGGAAACATGTGTCGGCCTAGGTACATGCAATTTAAACCAAATAATTGATCTGTGTTGGGGGTTCGTCCTACCATTCTTCCATCCTCTATCTAAACCAGTAAAACTTCCATCATCGACCCCTACATAACCTCACGCATCTCTGAAACCATAACCGTGAAGTCGTCACTGTTTTTCCTTGCTGAGAAGCCCGACTCATCCTATAATTGTTGAGCCTTGCCATGCCTTAGCACTGACTATTACCATTTTGGGTGTCCATTCCCATTTTCCCAGTTGGTTGTTGTGGCCACCCAGTTCTTGACTGAGTGTGGCTTGTTGTTGTTGTCTATTCCTTGCTAAGCCTTTTTGTTGTCCTCACTATGTTGGAATTAGATTAAAGAAGCAGGTTTTCAGGCCTGTGAGCAACACTCTCTCCAGGTGAGAGAGGTGGTTGTGGTCTAAGAGGTAGGTTGTCAGGCTTGTGATAAACTCTCTCTAGGTGAGAGAGTGTGCTAAGGAAGTGAGATCTCCTAGAAGGGGTCCTGTAGTTGCTACATAGCTCTGTGAATTTCGGTCTGGTCTATTGCTAAAGCCCAAGGCAAGGGAGGTGAAGCAGTCGATGGACTGTGTGACAATGAAGGTGTATACTTCTGAGGTGGGATACACATGTGGGGAATGAGAGTCTGTGAGCAGTGGGCATAAGTGACTCCTCGGAGAGAATCCTTCCTCTTTAACTATGTGACTTCCCTATTGACCTTGCCTAGCCTAGGAATCCCTTGTCTAGTGGAGCTAAGTCCCAGCTCGAGGGTGAACTACTGCTGAGAGTGATGAGTAGCATGGTCTAGGGCTAGGAGGTTCTTGGAATGTTTTCATGTAGTTGGTGGTGTTACTCCAGTTGAAAATATAAGTATGAGTATGTGCTTAATTTATATGTTACGCATGTCTGTGATGCTTGAATGTTATCATGTATTCTGTTGCGTATATGAATTACTGTTAATTCCATTGATTTTATATGGTAGCTGTAATTTTGTGATTACTCTATGTTAAGTGTTTTAAATTCATTAAAATGCATATTATGTAAGTGTATATTCTATAGTGGTAGAAATACTCGGTCTTTGTGTTGGTCATGGATGTTCTAGTTTGGTATCAGAGCTAAGTGAGAATCTAAGTAGTGGCGTTTTCCAGCCCGATTGGTGGCTGTCAAACAAACTGTCACAGCCTACTTACGACATTCCCTCTACATCTTCACCACTTGAAGACAATAACCCTGTGAAAGTCACCAATGTCACCTCCGCGGATCCCCTGTATTCTCACATTTTTCACTATGACGAAGATATCCTGGAGGAACTCACTACCCTCGATTGTCCATGGAATGTGCTCCATCACAGAGAATTTTTTCTCTCACAAGAATCATTTGACCTTCCCAGTAAATCCTCCATATTTGCAATCGAAACCAAGGATTTCATTCTGTCAGGGCTTATAGATTGTTTCAATAACCCTATCCCTGCCCCCGATGCTTTTGAATAAGGAAACATGGCCAATATTTCCCCCACCATCAAAATCAACATTTTCATCAAACCAAGAATCATAAAGGAAATCACCATTGGCGTCGCATGCTCCTCTGAGGAACTCACATCTTACAAAGCTCTCTTTTAGGAATACTGAGATATTTTTTCTTGGTCATTTACATAGATGCCTGGCCTTGATACTTCTATCATTGAACATCACATCGACACATGGCCAGATGTCGCCCTAGTCCGTCAAAAGCAACGCCCACTGCACCCATCCAAATCTGTGGCTATCAAAGCCAAAATTGACAAATTACACATTGTCGGGTTCATATACCCCATTGTGTATACCTCATGGGTATACACAAGAAACCTCGTACCCGTTAACAAGAAACAAAGCACTATTCACGTCTACACCGACTTCTGTGATCTCAATCATGCTTGTCCCAAAGAAAACTTCCCAACCCCTTTCATCGACCAAATTACAATGACTGTGTCGACCATGAAGCCTTATCCTTCATGGATGGGTTCTCCGACGACAATAAAATCCAAATCCATCCAACGGATCAATATAAAACCACATTTACCACCCCATGGGGTACTTTTTCTTATCGTGTCATTCCTTTTGGACTAAAAAATGTAGGTTCTACATTCCAATGGGCCATGAATTACGTTTTCCATGATCTCACTTGCATCATTATTGCTTACTTGGATGACCTTACTGCTCGATCCATGGGATCGAAGCCACCCTCCCCATCGAGTGAAAAATTCCCACGTTGCGCACTACCATCGAGCTATTACCTGACACTGCTCCAATGGAGCAGCGATTGATGAAATTAGAGTCACTGGATGAAGATCGTCGATCTTCATTATAGAACAATGAGGCAGCTAAACAATGGTCCAAATCCACCTTTGACTGCCATATATAGTCACTATAGAAATGGGTACAAATGAGGTGGCATTGTGGGCCCCACAACCATATATAGTCCCTTTTTTCCAAACTTCCACACTCGGTTACAAGAGCTCAGAGTCTCCACTGTCTTCAACCAATGGGTCAGGGTCCCACTGCCTACATAGTCACATTCCCCAAGTCACCATATACACTTGGCCCCGGGGGAACATTTTTCTCACATCACGTCCAGGTACGCATGCTCATGTTCAAAATTATCAAATAATTATTATATGTTCTTTATCTTCAGATATTCTTCACGTCAGGTATTTCATTTTAATGTGTGCATGTACTTGGTCATTACAAACCACTTCAGCCCCTTCAGGTATATGATCAACAGTGGCATGTAATCATTCCCTTTTAATATCAATTGCATCTTCTAGTCACACCCTCCAACATTTTCCTTTAGGGTACCTAGATCCGGCTCTGTAGTAATGTCACCTCCACTACACTTTGGTACTGTCACTTGGTAGCACTCTCACCCACATGAGTTGTCCCATTCATAGTACCCCTTGGCACTTTGACACTCATAGATCTTTCAACCCCTAGGGATGGGAGTGATCTGGATTATTTTCGACACGAAATGACATCGAAGATATAACAAAGAAATGCACACAGATATTGCAGATATTAAATAATATAACATAAATTTATCAGAGATGCAACCATAAACACAGATATACAGTAATACACAATTTTTATTAATGAAATAAATGTACAGAGACTGTAAAAATACAGAGTGAAAGACTCGCTAGAATGGCGACAACTTATCTCTAAGAAGAGATGTGACAGCTACTCACATTCTCAAGAAGATGATTACAATGAGGCTCTGAAGGCATTTTTACAATAAACAGGATTGCAAAAAACCCTAGACATCCAAAGACCTAACCCTAGGAGATGAAGCGCCAAAAGTCATGTGGGCCACGTTTGGGTAAGTTAGTACATCAACTTCCTGGGGTCGTAACTTTTGCATAAGATCTTTGTTTTAGGCGTATGATAGCTTGTTGGAAAGGTATCATCAAGGAGATTCTTTTTGGGGGCTCAATCATGCCTTCAACTATCATTGAGAACCTCAATCTAGAAAAACCTTCATTTAGGCCCTCAAAATGGCCCCAGAAGTTAAAACCTGCTAAAAATAGTAAATTGCCAAAATTGCCAGAAAACTATTTTGAGCCAATAAAAAAGGTGGGTGGCCACTGATATCCACCTGGATCAGGGAGTCCTGATAGTCTTACACATTTCCAAGAATCAACCACATACTCCTTCTCATCATTTTTCTAGCTTTCCCAATGGAATTACAGGTTATCTCATCATGGTTCTATTTTCACTGCAACTTCGAAGTATCATTAACCCTCCATTTCATACACAATTAGTTTTCCCATCTGCAGATTTACCTCCATTCATTTACCTCATACAAAAACCTACCCATGGGACCCTCACTCTCCACCAGTTCTCCATGCAACTTGTGCCCTAACTAGCCAAGCCATATTGCATTGGGGCACCCGTTTCTATATCTGTACACTCATCCCAAATTATGCTTTATTTATTTGGTAATTGTACAAAGCCTTTTGTTTCCAAAATTTACTTCACTTTTTGGTTGTCATCCTCGACAACCTTACTTTTATGGCAAAGAAACCCATGTCTCCCTTGGTTGGGGCATTCATTATTCTCTACTCATATTGACATCATACATAAAACTCAAGTATCCCACAGTCCACGTACCCCATATCTCTAAGTTTGTCCACTTTGTCACGCCTTTGGCACAATTTAACCCCATTTCTAGTCTTCCCCCTGATACTAGATACATTTTCACGGTTGCTGCCAATCATCCTTCAAACATACCCCCAACCAAGGGAATTCTTGAGTCTCACCGCATCTTGACTTCGTTCATGTTACCTATCAGTTCCTGATCTTCTCTAGTGGATTTCATGAAGCCCTTTGCTTCTTGGATTCACGTTTCCCTTTTCGTCGACATCAACACAGTTTCCAGAAGGGTGACAGTATCTTGACTCTCATTACCTTTACAATGAGGAGTCTCGGATGACATCGAGAGAAACATCATTGCTCTTTGATGTCGTTGACCCCCATAACATTCGACTCTAACAAAATATCCTGTTATGGTGGTTATTACTATACGACTATTGCAGTTGTTTCATACTAGTCGAAGACCTCTGAATTTGTTAGGCCATCAATGCCTACGAGTCATTGACACTTCTTACAGGCATCCTTGCCTCTTTTCAGAGTATGTTCACCATCATAATTGTCATCTGCCATTATCAAACTGCCATGGAGGGCGTTGCAGTTATCTACATCAGCATAGAACTTCAGTTACTATCTTACATTTTTGGGTTACATGACACGAGCATGGGGCATGCCTGCCTCGTTTGTATACATATTTTATTTTCTGTACCTAGAGAAAGGTTTGGGTCCCACATTTTCCCCTCTCCCTCCAATGGATCCCTCTTGCAGTTCCTATCAACACTCTTCCTTACAATGGTACTCTCAGTAGAAGAAACATTGATGTATTTCGGCTATAAGTATGCTCCTAACCTCACACATTAGGGGGCATCTGTTATCACCGAAATTTCGTCCGCAACATTTCATGAAAATGGTTATAGAAATACAACATCTCCAAACACCTATTAGTTCAATTGCAACACCAAAAATGTATTTCCAAGAGGTAATAACTATACAACTGGACAAAATTTGACATGCGCTAAAACACTAAAGGAAGCTTGCGCACAGTGCGCGGGCCAAAGAAGCTCATAGAGAACACAATGCATGATATGCGCAACTGTGTACGAGAAAAGCCACACACTCCTTTGAACAACACATTTATGGTTCTTGTCGGCCCCTCACCCACTTCTCGACCAACTCCCAACTTGATTTGACACTCAAATCCGAGCTGAATCCGAATGGGGGGCTGGTCAAAGACCGAAGGGTGCCCTAAAGGGCCCCTTGTCCACACTAAGAACCAGCTGGATATTTCCTCAAAGACATGATATAAATGGAGGTCATGGGTGCACTAAGAATTTACGAATCTCATAGTATTGTTATGTTGCCTCTATTCTCCTTCAAGGATCCTCTTTTCTTCTTGGAGCATTCTAGCAACATTCCAATAAGCTATTCCACCCACCTCTTGAAGGAATAGGCTTAGATTTCTTCACCATTTCTTTCTTATTTATCAATGTAATAATATCTCTCAAATATGGAACTCAAGAGCCCTCCCGAGGAGGAAGAGGAGATCCATAAGTCCTTCTTTCTCTATGGTGTTTGCCAACTAATATAGTTATCCATTCGTGGCATAATCTTGGTCATTTGGTTGATTGATTTTGGTTCAAAGTTTCTTATGCATTCTAGTTTTATTTCCTTAGTTGTTTTTAGTTTATTTTCTTATTTATTTCATGTGCTTGGATTATCTAACGCATGCACTAACCGTTTCCTTGTCTAGCAAGCCCAACTAGACTTGTAAGTGCCCTTGTTTTGCTCACCCAAGTGAAAAAACGGACCCAACAATTATGATAAGAGTCAGATGACCACCAAAGAATATTCAAAAGCTACAGAGCCACCAAAGAAAGTAAATGAAGGAAAATATAAATCTATTGCGATGTACTCAAAAGCTCCATCAATGATGAAGACAATAGGGAGAGAGAAAATGATGTTCCACACAAAATTAACATTCCTTCCAAAGTCAACAAGGACAGATTCAAAATATCTTTCCTACCAATATGGCCTTGCAAAACTTGGTACCAAAACTATTTCATTGGTTATTGTTTTTCTTGCAATCACTTTGGTCATAAAGCAATACATTGTAGAGCATATACAAGAAATAATCATGTATGGAACAAAAAAAGTACTTATGGGTTCTCAAATAGAAACTATAATTCATTTGCTCCATTATTTGATTATAATGTTGTATGTTATAAGTGCAACAACTATGGGCACATATCACATTTTTGTAGAAGTGTCCTAGTGGAAATTTCTAGGCAAAATAGGGAAGAAGATACCCTTGCCAAACTAAAGAAAAACCCTGTAGGAGTTTAGAAAAAGAAGAAGGAGCAAGAAAATAAAAATAAGAAGGAATCTATGCTTGTGCAAACTTCCCTTCATGCTCAAAAGAAAGGAAACAAATGGTATGCTAACAGCAGATTCTCAAGCCACATGATAGGGGACAAGAACAAGTTTCGCACTTTGAAGGAAATGTAATATTTGGAGATAATGCTACTACAAGGAAAGATGAAAAAGGTACTCTTAGTCTTAATAATGGAAAGACTAAAAGATAAAATTTCTTGTATGTTAAAGGTTTCAAACATAATCTTTTTAGTTTCAATCAAATGTGTGATCAAGGACACACTCACATTTGATTCTCAAGGCTGTGAGATAAGGAAGAAATGTTTGGGAAGATTAGTGGAAAATGCATATAAAACCTCAAATATTGTATATATCCTCAATGAGATCAAGGGAGAAAAATGTTGTATGGAAAAAATAGATGAGCATTGGTTATGCCATAAAACATTGTACCATATAAAATTTTATAATATAGTAAAAATTAACACAAAACAAACAATGAGAGATATGTCAAAGATCGCTAAACCTTCAAACAATCTTTGCAAGAAATGTCAACATGGGAAACAAACAAGAGAAAGTTTCAAATCAAAAGAGTACTCAACAATGAAGTGATTGGAACTCATTGATACAGATTTTTGTGGGCCTACAAGGACACAAAGTCTACAAGGAAAAACATACTTCATGTTGCTCATTGATGATTACTCTAGAATGACATGAGTTACATTTCTAAAAGAAAAATTTGAACAGTATGTGAAGTTCAACGCATTCAAAGCCTTGGTTGAACAAAAAACTAATTTAAAAATCAAGTACTTGAGATCAAATACAGGAGGTGATTTTATCTCAAATGAATTTGAAGAATTTTGTCATCTTCATGGAATAAAGAGACATTTTTTAGCTGCAAGAACTCCACGACTGAATGAAGTGGTAGAAAGGAAGAATCAAACTATACAAAAATATTGCTAGAACAATGTTGAATGAATCTAATCTATCAGATAGGTTTTGGAGAGAAGCAGTCAACACTGCAATATACATTCTAAATAGAGGGAAAATCAAAGTCAATAACAACAAAACACCTTATGAAATATGAAAGGGTAGGCCAACAACAATTAAATACTTCAAAGTTTTTGGAAGAAAGTTCAACATAAAGAGAGAAGATGAGGACTTGGGAAAATTTAAATCCATAGATGATGAAGGTATCTTTATTCCTTATTCTTCAAGAAGCAATGTTTATCGATGTTACAATAAAGCATTGGGAAAAATCGCAAAGAGTGCCAATGTGAAAGTGGATGAAGCGGGACAACAAAAGGTGAAATCAAATGTTCAATAGAGAATTCAAGATGAAAAGAAGAAGAATCAAAACGTCAAGATACAAAGACACCATCTATATTTGTTTGAAAGAATCATTAAAAACAATTATTTTTGGTAATAAGGATACGAGAGTTCAAACTAGAAAAAGATTAACAAGTGCACCTGAACATTAAAAAAATTATTTTATTTTATCTAAAATAGATCCTAAGAACTTTACAGAAGCTAGTGAAGACAAGAATTGGATTGATGCCAAGGAAGAAGACCTGATTGAAATTGAGAAGAATGAGACATGGGAACTTGTTTCAAGACCAAAAGAAAAAAATTTGATTGGCACCAAGTGGGTTTTAAGGAACAAGTTGAATGAATATGGACAAGTGATAAGAAATAAATAAATATTGGTTTGTAAAGGTTATGCTCAAGTTGGAGATATTGATTTCAAAGAAACCTTTTCCTAGGTTTCAAGACTAGAAGCTATCAGAATGTTTTTGGAATTTACATATTTTAAGAACTTCAAAGTCTCTCAAATGGATGTCAAGTATACCTTTATCAATGGAAATTTAGAGCAAGAAGTATACATTGAACAACCATAAGGATTCTTATTATCATAAAATAAGGATCATGTATCCAGATTGAATAAAACATTCTATGGGATAAAACAAGCTCTTGGAGCCTAACATTCAAGACTTGACAAATATCTACAATAACAAGGCTTCAAAAGAGAAATTCTTGACATAAATATCTACATCAAGATGGTGGGAGAAAATCAATGTATTATTGTGGTTTATGTAGATGACATCATTTTTGGGGGCAATATGAAAAAAATGTGCCAAGAGTTTGCAATAGAAATGGAAAAGGAATTTTAAATGTCTATGCTTGGTGAAATTTCATCCCTTCTTGGTTTACGGATTTCTCATTTTGATAAAGGAATATTAATTTCACAAACCAAGTATATCAAGGAAATTTTGAAGAAGTTTAGAATTGAAGATTGTGCACCAATCAACACACCCATGGTCATAGATTGTAAATTGAGCATAGATGATGAATCTCTAGAAGCAAATAAAACATTGTACATGTCCATGATTTACATCTTACTATATCTTATGGCATCAACGCTAGACATTATGCAAGAAATATGATTGGTTGCACAGTTTCAAACTACACCAAAAGAAACTCATGTGCAAGCAATGAAAATAATGTCCATATATCTAAAGGGCACATTGGATTTTTCTTGTGGTAATCAAGAGGTGAATATTTTACTCTAGCAACATATATAGATGTGGATTGGACAACCAATGCTGGTGATATGAAAAATACAAGTGGAGGAGAATTCTTTCTGGGAAACAATCTAGTGTCTTGGTTGAGCAAGAAATAGTCTACAGTTTCTCTATCCACAACAGAGGCTAAGTATATATGAGCAACAACATATTGCACACGAGTTCTTTGGATGAAGCATACTTTGAAAGATATTAAGGTAGAATATGATCACCCGATCTCAATAATTTGTGACAAAAAAAGTGTAATAATATTTCAAAGAATCATGTTATGCACTCAAAAACAAAGCATATTCCAACAAGTATCACTTCTTAAGAGAACAAGTAGTGTAAGAAAATGTAAGGTTGGAATATATTGTCACCAAAGAAAAGATTGTAGATATTTTTACAAAACCCATTCCCAAAGAGACATTTGAATATGTTATAAATAAATTGGGAGTAATATTCATCTCATAATTAAGTACTTAAGGAGAAGCATAAGCTCAGGGGGAGAATCCCCTTTACATTTATTTAAAAGGGGGAGAGTTGCAAGCATGGGGAGATTTATTTATATGCATGGTGAGCTATGTGTTCCATTGCATGGTTGTCATCAATGAAAAAGGGGGAGATTGTTGGAATTATTTTCATTGATGTCATTAATGCCATATTACAACATTACAATACACACAATGTTTCCAATATTGATTTTTATATATCGGTGTACAAGTGTATTAAAAAAGGGGTGCATGTGAAAAAATAAAAAAGTGAAATGGTGGTTGCAAACGCATGGGTTTTGGGTATTTTCCCATGGTATTAAGAATTAATTGTTTAATTAAGGGACATGTCCCTTCATGAAGGGTTATGAAAATGTATAAAAAGAGAAGGCATTGAGAGAAAGTGAGAGTGTGAAAAATGGATTAGCAAAGATTGAATTGTGAAATCAATTTCAAATCATCTTGGAATTTTCGCAATAATATTATTTCTAGGATGTTTCAGAACCTGAGATTTTGTAGAGACAAATGAAATATCTTGGTTTACATGTGACAAAAATATTATATTTGTTCTCGCTAAAATTTCAAAGATATTCCCTGTGGAAGTTAGGGTTCTTGAATGCTCCTGAAATCAGTCTCAAACATGTCAGCGTGGAACTTTCATTATATCATAATTTGTGTGATGTTTCAGACCCATATTTTGCAGAGAAAAAGGATATATAGTGGTGTACATGTGGTAAAAATATCATATGTTGGTTCAACATACTTTTAGAGATACACCTTGTGGAAGTTAGGGTTCCTAAATGCTTTGGAAAATAGCTTCAAACAAGTCATCTTGACACTTTTTCTATAACTTATTTTTTGGGATGCTTCATAACCCAAGATTTTGCAGAGATAGAGAAGATATCTTGGTGTACATGTGGTAAAATTATCATATGTTGATTCTTTATAATTTAACAGATATGCCCTGTGGAAGTTATGGTTCATAAATGCTCCTAAAATAAGTTTCAAATAGGTTATCTTGGTACCTATGCTATAACTTATTTTCTTGGATGTTTCAGACCCTACTTTTTTGCAAAGAAAGAGAAAATATCTTTTTATATATGTGATAAAAATATTAGATGACATTTCACTATAATTTTGGAGATATGTTCTGTAGAAGTTAGGGTTCCTAAATGCTCTCGAAATCCATTTCAAACAAGTTACCCCTACATTTTTTCTATAAATTATTTTAGTGGATGCTTTATACCTTAATATTTTGCAGATACATAAGAGACATATATAATTACCTCATGTAAAAGTTTCAGAATCAGATTTGAAAAATTGGATATATGGCATGTTGTACAAGTTCGTTCTTGGGAAGAGGCCCAAAACAACAAGATTTGGGAAAGTTGTCATCTGAAAATTCAATTTTTGGTCAAACCTAGTAAAGGAAAAAGTAGTGAGCATACTTGGTGAAGGAAAAAACAATGAGTAGACCTGGTAAAGGAAAAAGCAACAAGAAGACATGGTGAAGGCAGAAATAGAAGGTAGACTTGGTAAAGGTTGGTGCAACTAAGACATTGGTGTCTCTTTCTAAGTTGGTGCTTAGTGGTGGGGATAGGTGTCTACGAAGGTCTGTAAGAGATTGGTGTCTCTTGATAAGTTGGTTCTTAGCAGTGGGGATTGGTTTCTCTAGTAGATAAGTGTCTACAAAGATCTGTATGAGATTGGTGTCTCTTGCTAAGTTGGTTCTTAGTGGTGGGGATTGGCGTCTCCAGTATATTGGTGCCTACAAAGAATTATAAAAATAATTTTTGTGGTTTTCTCTCGAAAGAGTTTCCATGTAAATCTTGTGTTCCATGTTTTTCAGTTAATATGTGACTTTATTGTTATGGTTGATGAATGTTTGAAAAAGTAAAAAAAAATCTTATATTGATTCGCCTCTCCCCCCCTCTCAGTATAAGTGTGTGATCAACACCGTCTTGGTCATTTACTACAAGTAAGTATTCCTTTATGAATTTATGATATATTTTTTCTTTTTTGACACTCAAAATATAATATATTTCAACTTGATCTTGCAACTTTATAATTAAGAGAGAGAAATTATTAGTGTCAAAGTATTCAAAAATATCAATTCTTCATGTGCATGGGAAGAATAAATAAAACATGTTTTTGAATGTTATGATTGGTCTTTAGTGAATCCTTTGAGTAGTTGTTAAGTGATAAATCTTTAAAGTCCAAGTTTGATTCTTAGTTGATTGGCACGTGATCCTTGTTTATTTCTTAATCCTCAATATACTTTATGTTTTTATGGGGATCTTTGTTTTTTTATAATGTGTTGGGAGCATGCCTATTTTGAGGAACAAATAATTTTGGAGCGTGCACAACGAATGGAAAGAAAGAAACATGAGAAAAAAGAAGGAAACACAACATGCAAGTGGAAAATCCATGTGGCAAGGAGGCAAGAAATCCTAACCATGTTAAGGTTAGGGTTTTTGATAAGGATTGTAATAGTTATAAGCCTGTAAAATAGTATATATAAGAACCTAGGAGGTCTAGGTCAGGAGTTATTGAGTTAGTCAGTTCGATATCATTGAGGAGCTGAGAGGCTATTGATTGTAATAAGGTAGTAGAAGAGTCAATAAGCTAGATCTTGAGGGTTAGGTAACAGGCTGAGGAGCCTGGTGTGATCTAGTCTTCCTCAAAGAGGTTCCTTAACCTTAACATGATTGTATGATTGAAGATGTAATGGGTGTAGTGCAATATTTTGAAGCAGATTAAATAAAAGAGAAGAGAAACCATATCTTTGTGGACATAGCCCCAGGAGGGGGTGAACCATAGTAAAACTTGTGTTCTATGTGATGTTTCTTGAATGATTTACTTTCCGTCAATAGTTAGTGTATGAATGAATGATTTGCTAGATGTATTACTATGCATGCATGAGGCTAAAGATGAATGAATCATAGAAATAATTGAATCAATAACAGGTTTAATGCATAAAGACAAATAAAATACACTCCTAGATCCACACTCCTTCCTAGACTGCAAGTGTTAGTGTTTCATGGAAACTTGCACAGGAGATATAGCTAAAGAAAGTACAAGCAAAGCTTATCAAGAAAGGAAGAGAGATTCAATATGGAAGAAAGAGAAAATATATTCACACTAATCTAATGAGCTAATGATTGATACATAGATCATGATCAATATGATACAATGAATGAGTGGAATACACTCATATATAGGGAAAAACATTCCATAATTAAGAAAAGCAATCAAGTAGTTAGATTTCCTTAGGAATGCATGCATGCATAATAGTGATGGCAAATATAGAAAGTCTAAAATAGAACTAGTCAGTTAACTCCCACTGAACTAGTGTGTCGAAAATAGAAATGTCTCCAACACCCCCCCTGAACATCACTGTGGAGTAAAAAATGATTCTTGACTACTAGGCCATTTTAGGTACTCATGTACAATGCAACTAATGAACACTAAATAAAAGTGAGGAAGGAGGGAAAACCACATGGGAACAAAACCCCCCCTCAAAAGATAAAGTATCAAAAGAAGAAAATGACAGCTGCTAGGCAACTATGTTTTTCACTACAAGACGATCCCGTAAAGTCTGAAACTTCGGCTCTCTGAAAGTCTTCGTGAAGATGTAGAAATATTTACGAATCTATGGTTGTACCTTTCTACATTCATTGCTCCCAAAATATTATGTTTTGGAGGAAACAACCCATGTTGAAAGTAAATCGACCCATTTTGAAAGTGGGTTTTCAACTGTTTGGCGAGATTCTTCACCGTTTGCTCAGAAAGTAAGCACAATATCATCTCTTGAAACTGATATGAATTTTCACTTGAAGTGTCATTTCTACCATGATTTCTTAATTTTTCAAGCAAGTACAAACAAGCTTATCAAGAAAACAAGAGAGATTCAATATGGAAGAATGAGAAAATATATTCACACTACTCCAATGAGCTAATGATTGATACATAGATCATCATCAATATGATACAATGAATGAGTGGAATACACTCATATATAGGGAAAAACATTCCATAATTAAAAAAAGCAATCAAGCAGTTAGCTTTCCTTGGGAATGCATTCATGCATAATAGTGATGGTAAATATACAAAGTCTAAAATAGAACTAGTCAGTTAACTCCCACTGAACTAGTGTGTCGAAAATAGAAATTTCTCCAACAACAAGAACTTGAGCATTGCAGTCAAACATAAATATATCTCGCATGAGACTGCATGGTGCACTCTGTGCGTAATGTTGACTTTGGGTTTACCAGGAGGGCTGATAGTTTTAGAGGGTTTTGCTGGAAACTTGTTGATATCTGAACCTAAGTCAACCCAAGAAGAAGTAAGCAGTGAGAAATCTAGCCAACAAATGGTTTCATTACTGGATGGAACTGCATAGGATTGAGTGGATGGGATCTGTGGAAGAAACAGACAGAGGATGAAACTATAGAATGGAATGTTCAGACCATGGAATCCAACAAAGACAGAGATCGAAAGATGGTTGAAAATGAAGGAATTCAAATTTGTGTAGAAGGACAACAAAAACCCTAATCTAACACCGCACAAATATCTCGACAAATACATGTTTAACGACTTGCATGAGGTATTTTTTTGTGATTTCCTACATTTTTTACAAGAGTGGTTATTGAGGCTAAAACACAACCACCCTACAATCTGAATTAGACAACTAGAGTGGAATCATGTGGAGATCACACATCTACAACAAGTTGATAACAAATTTATATGCGTAATAGATTTCTGGTTAGACAGTATTGTTGCAGGGTTTATCACTGAATTTGTAGTAGATACAGTGAAGTGTTACACCGCAACAGAGAATGATTTTATAAAAGGACCCAGAGTTAGGTATGTTAGATCATTGTATAATTCAATCAAGATGTTATTGTATAACAACGATGTGATTACTATGGAACGAGACAACTAAACTTCCCTGCGCGCATAGGAGAAGGGGGGGAACCACTAGTAGGAGGTTATGAAATGGAGGAAGAGATGGATAAGGGAAAGAAGAAGGAGGCTATGGACCCAATCATGATGGAAGAAGAACAAATAAAGTAGATACTGTAAGAAGCTGGAAAGATGCAGAGAACCCTACCAATATAAGATGAATAACAAGAAGAGAGCCATAGATGATAGAGAGGGCTTGGAAAGTGATGAGGAAGAGGTAGTGGATCTCCGGGTTGTGGAGATGATTGAGGAAATCCTACATGCAACATATGGAATTAAAATAGTTTGTACAAAGATAGGAACATAAGGGAAAACTCCAATCTAGATCACCGTCAATGTGGAACCTACAACCCTATGTGCGACTGATACACCAAAAAAAACATCAACATTTAGAAAACTAAATTTTAGTGGAAGAAAAGAAACAAGACATGGATCCAATCAAGGAGCATCAACTAGGGGAGCCAATTTATGAAGTAACATTTAAATATCTACACCATGAGGAGGCAGTAGTTCAACACAATTTAAAATGGCAGGACATGATCCCATGATTAGGTTACTAGAATTTTAGGGAGAGGCATCAAAGCACACTGAAAAAAAATTATTCATCCTTGAGAAGATCTGGGAAGCAAAGAAGATGACATATGAGGATACAAAGATCACACAGTTATCAATCACACTGAGATATCGCGCATTGGACTGGTATATGAGCTTAGATGTAAACAATCCACCACGAATAACAAAGACTATTGCAGATGTGAAAAAACTACTGATAAAGGAATTTCACAAGCCCATATCAAATGACTACTACATGAATGAAATGATTGAAATCATGAAAAAACCAGGTGAGTCTGTTTGGGATATTGATCAAAGGTTTAAATTCCTAAAAGGTAAGTTGAAATATGCAATGACTGACATGCAACATAGGAATTTATTTGTGAACTCACTGTTACCACATTTGAAATACCCATTAAGACATCAAAAGTTCCAAACTCAGGCAAAGGCTTTACAAGAAGCCTTACAACTGGAAGAGAACCGGTATCAGTAGATAGATCCATCAATAGAGGGTATGAAGGAGGATTTGAAAATATAACATTTCAACTTAACCAAAATAAGGGTAAAGAGAAAAGGGAAGTTGTTTGGTGTACCCTATGCAGGACATAAGGACATCATAAGAATGAATGTCCAACGTTCATGTAGTATATGGCGACAGGAGTGACAAACCGATTGCCAACTGGAGGACCATGGTGCGATATTTTTAAGACACATGGACATGATCCATATCATTGTTCAATGATGCAGAAGTATAACACAGTACCCAAAAGTTCATATTGCAATTTTTGCAAATCAGTGGGTCATGATGATAAATATTGTAAGACAATGGAGTTGATGAGAGAAAGAACTTCAGATACTTATAGGGTGCAAACAAAAATGATGGTAGGACAAGCTACACCTCATTTAAACAAGGTACCACCACCATACAATAATGCACAACATTAATACAACAATGTGTAGCTGTAGTATAATAATGCACAACCACAATACAACCCCGTGTAGTATAACCAAGTACATTAGCACAACGCACCGTGCAGATATAAAGGTAGATATAGAGGTGGAGGATGAGGAAGAGGAGGATTTTAATGAGGCAGAGGAACAATAGTGCACCACAACATCTAACAACCAAGACATTATGCAAGGGAATATCCACTCCCACCAGTGACATGTATGTACTATTGTGCAACGGATCATGACATAGAAGATTGTCCAACACTCTTGGGAAATATCCAGGAAAAAAGGAATCGGAACAACCAGATTGTTCAATGGATCTTTGTAGAATATAGGGATGATGGGAGGAACATAAATATAGTCACTCGAGGAGGATCTAAGATAGGAACTGACATAGTCAAACAAGATCTAGTGCAACACCAATGGGTTAAGAATAATCTTGAGCCACATAACTAGTTTGATGCACGAAAAGAAAAGGAAATGTTTAAGGAAGCCATACATGAGTTTCTAAAGAAAAATGTTGCATCTACATAAGCCAGGCAACAAACTCAAAAATCAACAAAGTACGAGATGCCCTCCTGAATGGACCATACCAGTAAAGGACAACCTTTAGAGAAAGTAAGTACCATAAAAAAATTTCAGCAATCCTGTGTTAAGTTATTGAATGATACATCATATGTTAAGGTTTTACAAAATATGTTATAAATATGTAACATAGAGGAGAAAGGGAATTTAAAACAAAAAGCAGTCAATCATCTCCATACAAGAAGAAGGACAAGCAGGGAATTCAGACTAAATGCTAATATTGGGGATTTCAATATGGGTGATATTATACTGGACTTAGGCTCTGAACTAAATGTCTTACCTAATAATACATGGCAGTGCATGGGAGAAACCACACTAGGCTATTCACCTGTCCATCTGAAACTATAAGATCAAAACAGAGTGTTACCAATTGGAAGGCTTAAGGGTGTTATCGTAGATTTGGATGGAGTACACACTATGGCATATTTTGAAGTAATAGAGATAGTGGATGACACAACACCTTACCATGCATTTCTTGGATTGTATTGGGAATTTGATAACCAATATATAATCTGTAAATGTGTTGACCTGCACAGGATAGATCTAGTTAAACAATGATACACACATTTGTAGAGAGAATTGGAAAAAGAAGAAGAAGGAGAGAAAAAATGGAAAGAATTCTCATTAACCATTATGAATAATGAATAATTTACACATGATATACTCTGTATAACTCAATGAGTTCGAATTGAGGTGAACCAATTCACCATAGTGGTGGTCTAGAGTGATCTGGAAACACACCAACAGTTACGGGATTGAACTGTCACCTATTCTAGTCTCTCAGGCAGTTACGGGAGTGAACTGCCACCTAGTTGAGTTAACTAGTCAACTAGTCTTTAGTTAACTAACTGAACAGAAAGTAGTGAGGAGTTAAATCAAGGAATCAAGGCTAATGTGCCACTTTAGTGATGATACCAAGGAAAGGTTGAATTAGCATGGTGATGATCTCAATGTTGCATGGTGATGATCCCAATGCAACATTTAAACTCAACTCAACTAGTCAAACTGAAGTGTGAATTGAAAGAGAATATTCTCCAAGTGGAATATTCTCTCCTAAACTATAAGAGACTGGATAATGACTAATAAACAAATAAAAACCTTAGGAAAAAGAAATCCTATGTGTGTGTGAAGTAACTCCAACACCCCCCCTGAACATCACTATGGTGAAAATAAAGAATGGGTCCTGACAACGAGGCCATGTTAGGTACCCAAGTACAAAAAATACTTTGAAAATAAGTGAGGAAAGAGGGAAAACATCATGGGAACCCCCCCCCCCCTTCAAGGTACAATGTATGTAAAAAGAAGAACTACAGTTGTTAGGCAACTGTGTCCTTCACTCCAAGACAACCTCGCAGAGAATGGAATTTCTACTCAGTGAAGGTCTTGGTGAAAATGTCTGTCGTCTATTCTGCTGAAGAAAAAAATTGTAAGTCGATGATCCCCTCATGTACTAAGTCCTAGATGTAGTGCATGTGGATCTCGATGTTCTTCGTCTGCTGCCTCTGAACTGGATCTCTGCAGAACTTCAAAGTACTCTGATTGTCACACCAAGTGACGATCAACCGATGAAACTGAATGCCCAACTCAGTGATAAAATGTTGTATCCACATAGTCTGAATGGTTATGTTAACTACCCCTCTGTACTTTGCCTCAGCTGGATATAGATAAATAGATTTCTTCTTGCTCGACCAACAGATAGGCCCAGAACCAAGACTGAGTGAGTAACCATATGTGGACTTGCGATCAATGCTATCGCCAGCCTAGTCGGACTCAGTAAAACCAATGAGATATAATGTAGATTATGTTGCATAATGAATCACAAAGGTGATGGTGCCCTGTATATATCGAAGGATATGCTTTGCAGCTTTCCAATGTAGCTCATGTGGCTTCTGCATGAACCTAGAAACCATGCCAACTGCATAGGAGAGGTCTGCTCTAGAGTGTGTGAGATACAACAAGCTCCCCACTAGTTGTCTGTACAATGTGCTATCAACCAATGGAGTCTCCCCACCATCCTCAAGTTTGACTCCTGATAGGAAAGGAGTCAGAGCAAACTTGCAGTCTGTCATGTGAAATCTCTCAAAGAGATCTCGTGCATACTTGGATTTAGACAGTTTGATGCCTGATGCATCCTGACTAATCTCAAGTACAAGGAAGAAGTGTAGCGGACCCATGTCCATGATCAAAAGCCTATCATGAAGAATCCTCTTGACTGCAACAATCATTGAAGTCGAGAAACCAGTGATCAACAAATCATCGACATACAGAACTAAAAGTAGAAGTGAATCAGCCGTCTTGAGCATGTATACATTCGGGTCTAATTTACAATGTACAAAGTTCTGTGACAACAGGTAGGATTCCATCTTGGCATACCATGCCCTCAAAGCCCGCTTGAGGCCATAAAGTGACTTCTTCAGTCGACAGACCAAAGATGAGTCCTACATAAATTATCGGGGCTGCTCCATGTAGATATCCTTAGAGAGATCACCATGAAGAAATGCATTCTTCACGTCCATCTGATGGACTTCCCATCCCTTGGCTGCCACAATGGCAAGGGCCAATCGTATGGAATCCATCTTCGCTACTGGAGCAAAGGTCACATCATAGTCAATACCATGAACCTTCTGAAAGCCTTTGGTGAAAAGCCTGGATTTGTATCTATTGATCTATCCATCCACTGCGCTCTTGGTCCTGTAGACCCATCTGCATCTGACACGTTTCCTCCCAGAAGAAAGGGGAACTAGATCCCAAGTCTCGTTCTCAAAGAGGGAGTTGTACTCCTCTTGCATGGCGGATTCCCAAAAGGGATTTCCAGTATCCTCGCCATAAGACTATGGATATGAAGACTGAACTAAGAAAAGATGCCTGGAAGGAAATGGTTCAGTGGTAGTGAGTGCAATAGGAGGCTCCTCGGAATCAGATCGATTCCGCCTAGTATCGGTCGGATCACCAACAAGATCCCCTGCATCCTGAAGAGTAGTCTGTGCCCACTTGGGCCTCTGCTCTAGCTCTGCAACTGCATCTAGATGCTCTGAATCTGCATCTGACTATACTGACTCTGAATCTGAATCTTCTGAGTCCTCTGAATCAAAACTCTTCTCTGAAGAAGAGTCATCATGTGCATGCTCATCATCTCGGACAGGTGTAAGAGTAAAGGTGTCTGCATGCGGCTGTTAAGGTACATGCGAGACACTTTCCTCAAATTGGACATTATGCTCAGTGATGAGCCGGTCTAAGGAAAGATCAATAAGATGATATCCCTTCACACTATTAGGGCATCGAACAAAAATGCACTCAGTGCTCTGTGGATCAAGTGCCTTCCTCTTTTCAGAGGGAATCCGGGCCCATGCACGTCAACCAAAAATGAGAAAGTGGGCCACTTCCAGTTTGAGGCCACTCCAAGCCTCGTAGGGGGTCTTATCCTTAACATATCTACGAGGAGATTTGTTTTGGATGTATGTTGCATAGTTAATTTCTTCGGCCCATAGTCTCTGTGGTAGTGACTTTGCATGCAACATGCAAGATTCCATCTCCTTTAGAGATCTGTTTTTCTGCTCGACAACTCTGTTTTGTTGCGGAGTGTAGGGAACTGTATGCTACAATTGAATCCCCACCTCATGGAAAATATTATGAATCTCATGATTCACATACTCTCCCCCATTATCAGTTCGTAGGACTTTGATCTTCTTTTCGGACTGTGTCTCAACCAAAGCTTTGAAATCTTTGAGGTGTTGAAATATCTTGGAATTTTTCCTGAGAAAGTAGATCCAAGTAAAATGTGAGAAATCATCAACAAAAATTAGAACGAACCTTGCTTTGTTGATCGATGGATGCGAAAAGGACCCATGAGGTCACTGTGGATCAGATCTAAAGGTGCGGAAGCTTGATGAGACTTTCCTTTGACAAATTTCTCTTGAGGGTGTTTTCCGAGAACACATCCCTCACATACTCCCTTGGAGAAGAGGATGTCTGGTAGACCATCAAATAATCTGTGCTCTCTAATTTATTGCATGTATCTAAAATTCAAATGTCCAAACCTTTCATCCCATATCCTACTACTTTCATCAGCATGAGTAAGCAGTAAAGCAGAATCAAGTTCAATGAATTCAGAAAATGTATACAATCTAGACGGATGATTTACCTCACCGTAGAAACCCTGGAGTTGGTTTGCATGTCATATATGTCTAAAGAATTTGGTGTGAATACGAATTTCTTTCTGGTGCTGGAATTCATCATCTAATACATGGAGTGAAGGTTGACAGAAAGCTTCGAAACATGCAACACGTTCTTGAAGCTTCCGTTGGTGAGTTCAATCCTTCCTTTGCTGGTGACTTCGACAGAAGAGTTGTCCCCCATCATAATAGGAGGACCTTTGCATGCATCCAAAGAATAATAGACTACTTATGAGGCATTCATGTGATGTGACGCTCCTGAATCTACAATCCAAACATTGGGAGAGGAGTTGATTGCAGTCAAGGCATTGCTAGAATTTCCTTTCTTGGAATTTGGGTCTTCTGGCTTCTTCTTCTTTGCACCTTCGGGGATGCGATCTCCAAGGTTTTTTTTCTGAAGTATCTGAGACATCAGATCTATTTTTTTTTGCATGCATGCAGATTCTGAATGGAATCCTTTGTGACAGTATGTGCATTTCTCTCCTTTGGATCTGAAGGCATCGGTGAAGGGCTTTGTGTACCCTTCCTTCTTCGTATGTGCATGAGATTTCCACTTATCTTTATCATTATATTTCTGATATTTGTGGCTGCCATCATGCACAGTGAGTGCATGCGCCCTTGGGCCTTTGATTGCACCCATGTTCATGAGCTTGGCTTGCTCTTGTGTCAGGGATTCGATAAAGTCCTCAAGAGAAGGCATCTTCTAGGTGGCTCCAGAGGTGAATATGAAAGTATGGAATGTGGATACGAATACAGAGAATTCAGGTCCAAGCTTGGAGAGAATGGTGAGAACCATTTGTTTCTCCTCCGTCGATTTATCAACCCTGCAAGCTTTGAGTTGCGACAGTAAATCCTTGAATTTTGTAAAGAAATATTGGATATTATCGAAGATTTTTGGATCCCATGTGAGAATATCCACCTCCAGCATGTGTCCCCTCATCTCATCTTGTTTTCCAAAGATCCCTTCCAATATTTTCCAAGCTTCATTGGGATTCTTACAAGAAGATATGTGAAAAATGAGATCGGGAGAAATAAGATTGCAAATTGTTCCGAGTGCCTCATCCATGCAATTTAAGTACTTGGATTTTTTTATGGTTGATGTCGGTTCTGTATTTGTATTCATGGTTAACCTATTCAACCCTCTATATCGGATATGTATGGCTATTTTCTCCTTCCATGCAAAATAGTTGTAGGGTGTAAGAATGCATTCTTTTTGGAATTCCATCTTTTCGTTGTCTTCGATCTTTTGTACCTGCAAACAATTTTGGTGTAGATTTTTCTTAGCAATTCATCATATTTGATACCATGTAAATGTGTTGACCTAAAAAAAATAGATCTATATAAACAATGATACACACATTTTCAGAGAGAATTGGAAAAAGAAGAAGAAGGAGAGAAAGAATGGAAAGAATTCTCATTAACCGTTATGAAAAATGAATAATTTACACATGATATACTCTATATAACTCAATGATTTCAACTTGAGGTGAAACAATTCGCCATAGTGGTGGTCTGGAGTGATATGGACACACACCAGCAGTTACGAAAGTGAACTGCCACCTATTCTAGTCTCTCAGGCAGTTACGGGAGTGAACTGCCACCTAGTTAAGTTAACTAGTCAACTAGTCTTCAGTTAACTGACTGAACATAAACTAGTGAGGAGTTAACTCAAGGAATCAAGGCTAATGTGCCACTTTGGTGATGATACCAAGGCAAGGTCGAATTATCATGGTGATGATCCCAATGCAACATCTAAACTCAACTCAACTAGTCAAACTGAAGTGTGAATTGAAAAAGAATATTCTCCAGGTGGAATATTCTCTCCTAAAATATAGAAGACTGGATAATGACTAATTATGACTAATAAACAAACAAAAATCTTAGGAAAAATAAATCCTAGGCCTGTGTGAAGTAAATCCAACATAATCAACCTGAATACAAGAAAAATGACTTTTGAATCAGGCGAATATAGAGCCATTGCACCATTGGATCCTTCAGAAGGAGAAAGGTTTGTAGAACCCACTTTTTTGGATCTGGAAGAAATAAACCAGTTGTATAGAACCATCGTGTGGGTAGAGGATTATGTTAACCCAACTATATATGGGGTACTCAGATGGAGAATCATTACATCATGTGCTTCTGAATCAGACACAGGTTTGAAGAATTGACAACAAATATTACAAGAAGTTTCCACAAGGAGTTGTGCAAGAATAGACTGTGCAGTAAGATGGGTTAGTACAAAGATAAGAGAACCTCCCAGTTTTCATTTGTTAAATGAATTAGAGGAATTTTTGACAAAATATTAAGAGGAAGTGTTAGACAACCAGAGTCTCTTAGCCTTATATATTTCACTCAAGGAAACACCTAGAAGATGGTAGGGTGCGCCCAAAAAAACAATTCAGGACCGGTATCAGTGTAAATGACTACTACACATTAGATTTGGTGGAGAGCATGGGAGAAATAAATGTAGAGGTATGATGGATAGGGAACACTAGCTGAACACTTAGAGAAGTGTAGAACATAGTGGATGATGACAACAGTAAAGGAATGGCCTCATCATTTTATCCATACATTGGAAGGAATCCCAGGGAACTGGTATATAGACTAGGAGATACACAAAGGAACTATAGAATGGACATGATTATAGTATAACTTTGTGGTAACCTTCTCATTTGAACATGAGAATGCCAACATGGATTCAGCACTAAAGTTGATACAGGGAATGATATTTATTAATGAACCAGAAGTTGAAATCATGATAGAATATCAAGAACAAAACAAGCAAACAGTCAAGGAGTTACTCTCATGCTATCATGCGAAAGAGGAAGCACCATATCAAGATGATCTATGCAACATTCATATTACAAATATTGAAGGAGAAAGAGAGGTGGAAGGTCCATATCTGGAATCATAAGTATTTTTTGCACCAATCAAAGTTAAGAAAGTCAACATTGGGATAGATGACAATCCTAAAATGGAAAGTATTGGATAGTATTGGGATGAGAAAACAATAGAAATAATAACAAAGTTACTGTGTGAATACAGTGACCTATTTCCAACATCCTTTATAGATATGAAAAGCATAGTAGGGGATATAGGTGATATGAATATACCCCTCAAACCTGAGGCTAGACCTGTCAAGAAGAGACCCTACAAACTGAATCCAATATATAAGCAGAAAGTGAAAGCATAAATTGACATAATGTTGGAAGCTAGTATCATAGAACCAATAGAGGAATCTGAATGGATAAGTCCTATGGTAGTCCAAGAAAAGAAACAAGGGGGGATAAGGATTTGTGTACATTTGAGAAAATTGAATGATACTTGCTTACATGACCCTTTTCCTACCCCTTTTACAGATGAGGTATTAGATAATGCGGGAGTCTAGGAAGCATATTCATTTACATATGGATTCTCAGGCTACCATCATATCAAAATAGCCCCAAAAGACAGGTATAAGACTACTTTTTCTATAGAATGGGGATCCTACCAATATACAGTCATGCCATTTGGGATGAAGAATGAACCAACCATATTTTCAATAGTAGTCATAGATACTTTTAACGAATTCATACATCAGTTTCTAGAAGTTTATTTGGATGACTAGACTATATATAGTTTGTTAAAGGACCATGTAGAAGTGTCAAGACTCATGTTGGAAAGATACAGGAAATGTCAAATCTCATTGAACATCAAGAAACACATTTTTGGGACACCTTCTGGAATACTTTTAGGACATATAGTATGTAAACATGGGTTACTAGTGGACCCTGCTGAGATTGCAGTCACTGTAAATTTACCACCACCAAAGTCAGTGCGCCAGTTATGAGCAACACTGGGACATATAGGCTATTACAATAAATTTATAAAGGGGTATGCGCAGATTATTGCACCAATGGAAAAAATGTTAAAGAAGGACACAAGATTTCAATGGAATGAGGACTGTCAGCAAGGTTTGGACACTTTAAAAACAAAGATGGTAACAACACCTATACTAGTATTTCCAGATTGGGAAAATACATTTCATGTGCATGTAGATGCATCAACCATTGCACTTGGAGAAATTCTGGCACAACCAGGAGCATGGGACTTAGACCATCCTATATAATTTGCAAGTAGAAAGTTGTCAGAATCATAGAAGAATTACAACACCACAGAAAGAGAAGTCCTAGCGATGGTATATGCACTTCACAAATTCAAGAACTATTTACTGGGTAAACACTTTAAAATGTTCACTGACCATTCTGCTCTCAAATATCTAGTCAACAAGCCATTGTTGGGGGGGAGTATCTGTAGATGGCTATTATTGTTCCAAGAATTTGATTTTTAAGTGATAATCAAACCAGGGAAGTTGAATGCAGGACCTGATCACCTGTCAAGGGAAACTAATGGAGAAGAACCTACTAACTTGGAGGACAACTTTCTTGATGCATAGTTATTTTTAGTATAGGTAGTTGATGAATAATTCATTGATATTATTGAATTAGTAAGCACAAGGGTTGCACCACAGGACTTTAGCACTGCTCATAAGAAAAATATGGTAGTCAGAGATGCACACTATCAACTTATTGCAAGACATTTATACAAAATGGGCGCAAATATCATTTTGAGAAGATGTGTATTGGAACATGAAAGGCCCAAAATTTTGGTAGAAGCTCATGAAGGTATAGCTGGAGGAAACTATGCATGAAAAGATATTGCACAAAAGGTATTGCATGCAGGATTATGGTGGCCAAAAGTACATAAAGATTCCAAGGAATATTGCTATAAATGTGATGTCTATCAGAGGGTTGGCAAACCCAACAGAAAGAATGAGATGCCTCTAAGACCACAAGTGACTCTGCAGGTATTTGAAAAATGGGAAATAGACTTTGTGGGACCTACTAATCCACCAACAAAAAGGTTAAGAGCTAGATATATCATTATTGTGTCTGAATACTTAACACGATGGGCAGAAACAACACCAGTCAAAGACTGTAGCGCAAAACAACATCACACTTCTTGTTTGATCAAGTGATCACCATATTTGGATGTCCCAGTATTCTGATGAGTGACCAGGGCACTCATTTTATCAATGATACCATCAAGGCTATGACTAAGGAGTTTGAATTATATCACCAGAAGAGTACACCATATCATCCTTAGAAAAATGGAACAATAGAAGCTTTCAATAAGCTTTTGGAAAATGCTCTGACTAAAATCTGCAATGTCAATAGGGATGATTAGGACTTGAATATACCATCAATACTATGGGAATATAGGACCACATGTAAAATGTTGACAGGATAGACACCATTTAGATTGGTGTATGGGAAGGAAGTAGTGGTGCCATTATAATATCTGGTACTCAGTCTACACATAGAAAAAATTACCAACATGACAGAAAGGGGTGCAATACAGGAAAAGTTAAGTAAATTAATGGAAATGGAAGAGGACAGGATTCTGGCAGGATTTCAACAGCAAGTACAGATAATGGTAGAAGTGTCCTCAAACACACTTTTATTAAATAGTAAAAGAAATTACAAATGATAATTTGCAAGAGTTTACACCCGAACACCTCAACACTCTTGCAATGAGCTATATATAAGATAAATGTCCTAACTAAATCTAGTTATGGATCAGTTATTAAATAAACAAGTTTCCATTTACAATAAATGTTATCTTAACAATATTCTAACTATACTCCTAATTTAGAGCCTAAGATATGACAACTTTCTAGAGTCATATCTTTTACAACAATACTCTATTTCTAAATGTCTCCATTTATTAATCAAATATTCTAGATTATTAATTTAATATTCTAAATTAATAATCATTTTATTCTAGCTTTTTTAAACTATGATATTTGTATTTTGGATCATATAACATTCCCCCCTATGATCCAAAGATACATTCCAATAGATACCAAGTTCATCCCTTAACTTAGTAAATTTTATTCTGCCAATAGGTTTTTTGAAAATGTCAGAGATTTGATCTTCTGAAGGAAAACAAATTGGCTTGATGACATCCTTTGCAATGAGTGATCTAACATGATGATACTTGGTGTCCACATTTTTTGTCTTTGAATGAAAAACTAGATTTTTGGCAAGCTTAATGGCTGGCTGGCTGTCAATGAATAATTATGTAGCTTCTATTTGAGAAATGCCCAAGCCCTGCAAAACTCTGCGTAACCAAACAATTTCACATGTTGCTTCCCATGATGAGATGTATTCTGCTTCTGCTGTAGAAGTGGAAACTATAGCTTGTTTCTTGCAATTCCAAGACACTGCTGCTGAAACCATGTTCATTAAATAACCTGATGTTGATGCTCGATCATCAATACTTTCGGATATATCTACCAAGCACAAATATTTTAGTCTTTTTGTAAAGAAGACCAAAATCTTTTGTTCCTTGGATATATTGAAGAACTCTTTTGGCTACATTCTAGTGGTTGTCATGTGGTTGCTGCATAAAGCGTGAAAGAATACCAAATGCATA
>ML777639.1:87319-101692 GCA_009831015.1 Picea engelmannii
GAAAGTTTTAAGTGTTGTTCCATAGGGGCAAGAGATGGTTTTCAATCCTGCATGACAAAACGATGAAGAATTTTTGCTGCATACTTACTCTGAGAAATGAAAATATGATTTGGACGTTGGAATACTTCAATTCCAAGATAGTAGTGAAGTAGTCCCAAATTTGTCCTCTTAAAACATGCATGTAACTCCTTTTTCACCTGTGAAATATGATCATCATTGTTTCCTGCAATGATCAAGTCATCTACATACATACAAGAATCACCAGATATGGACCCTGTTGACGGATATAAAAAGTGTCATCATATTCACTTCATTGAAAACCAACCTTCCTAAGGTATTCATCCATTTTGGTATACCAATCTTGGGTAGCTTTCTTTAACCCATATAAAGCCTTAATTAATTTGCAGACTTTATGTTCCTTCCCTTCAATTTCAAAACCTGGTGGTTGTTGCATATATACATATTCCTGTAAGTCTCTATTGAGAAAAGCACTTTTTACATCCATTTGATGAAATTTCCAACCTTTCTGAGCGGCCAATGAAAGTGTTAATCAAATGGTGTTCCATTTATCAGTAGGAGTAAAATTTTCCTCATAATCAATGCCTTCTTGTTGCGCAAAACCTTTATCCACAAGTCGTTCTTTATACTTGTCAATTTCTCCATGTTGGTTGTATTTAATTTTATAAACCCATTTGCATCCAATGGGTTTAACACTTGTAGGACAATCAACAAGTTTCCAAGTATTGTTATCAATTACTACTTGATACTCTTCAACCATAGCATGTTGCCATTCTTTATGTTTTACCGCTACTTTGTATGTGGAAGGTTCAGTAAAATCATTTTCTACCAAGGAAAAATTTCCTTCACCATTGTGTGATCCCCTTGTCCCTATTTTATTCTTCTCATCAGGCCTTACATCTTTCAAAAGTTGAACTGCCCATTTTGGTAGTTGATGGTCACTTGTTTGGGGATATGAATTTCCATTATTGTAAATTGGATTAATGTAAATTGATGTGCATCGATCAGTTGAGGATTCTGGAGGTGGAGAATCATTGTTAGATGAACTACTACTACTAGGAGATTATGATGAACGACCTGAAGACCCATATGGTGTTGTTCAACTGGATGTATCATCTTCAAATGAAGGAAAATCAAGTTGATACCAATTATGTGAAGTTGGTTGACTTTGCATTTTTTCTTTTCTTTGATTTCCTTTAGTTTCTAACTTTTGAAGAAGACTTTGAATTTATTCAGCACTCTTACTTTCAGTTTCATCAAAAATTACATCCCTTCTTACAATAAATTTTCTATTGGACAAAAGTTGGCACCCTTTATTCTCATTAGAATACCCAATCATTATGCATTTCAAGCTTCTTGAGTCAATCTTAGTTCGTTTTTATTTCAGAACTAAGGCATAACATACTAATCCAAAACTCTGAGATGTTTAACTGAAGGTTGGAAACCAAACCATGCTTCATAAGATGTGATTCCGTCCAAAGATGCAGTTGGGGATCTATTCCTTAAATAGATATTTGTATGAATTTCTTCTGCCCAATATGTAGGACTTTACTTTTTAAAGGTTAACATGGATATTTCCATACCTAACAAGGTGTGATTCATTCTTTCTACGACTCCATTTTGTTGTGGAGTGTAGCTTTTGTAAGATGTATTCTTATCCCATTTTCTGTACAGTAAGTTTTGAATTCATTAGAAGTGAATTACCCTCCATTATATGTACTGAGAGTGGCTATCTTTTATTTAACTTCATTTTCAACAAGTTGACTAAAAATCTTAAACTTTTCAAATACTTTTGACTTTTTCTTCAATAAGTAAACCCAAGTCATTCTACTAAAATCATCAATAAAGAGTAAAAAATATTTGCAACCACCGAAAGAAGTTTGTAGTGGTCCACAAACATCACTGTGAACTAGTTGCAACTGCCTATTTTCACGCCATGTACTTGTTGGAAAAATATCTCGACTTTGTTTTCCATAAATGCAAGCTTCACATTTTGTATGTTCCTTTTTTAAAGTTGGAAGTCCCTTAACCATCCATTCTTTTTACAACTGAGAGAGACTTTCAAAGTTGAAATGTCCATATCTCACATGCCACAATCTTATAGGTGAAATACATGTACTTACTACTCTTGCAAAGTCATAATGCCTTGGAATAACTGTCCCTTTCATCCTTAACAATTTTCCATCTTCATAACCTGTCATCATTGTTTTCATATTCTGTTTGACTAAATTAATCTTAACTAAGCCATCTTCCATCATCACCTGATGTCCTACTTGTTGAATTGTGACTAAAGACAACAAATTATTTTTAAAGGTGGGTACATACCATACATTTGAAATCATTCGTTCTCCAATATCAGGTAAATAATCTTAAACTACACCTTTTCCATAAGGAGTATGTTTGGTACTATCTACAAGAAATATGAAATTAACATGGCATTCTTGAAAATTCCAAAATAAGTCACGTCTGAAAGTTATGTGTTGAGATGATCCTGAATCTAGAATCCAAGCATCTTCATAATCACTTTTAAAATTGGTTGAAATCTGTAATGTTGAAGATGAGGTAAAGACATATTATGAACCATCATCATCTCGATCATTTGCAAACTGTGTTGTGTTTTGATGAAACTTGGAAATTTTATCAATGGAAGTTTGACAATTTCTACATAATGACAAACTTTGTTACATCTTCTATAAACAATTTCACTTAAATCTCTTCCTCTACCTGAATTATGTCCTCTGCCTCTGTTTTGACCTCTGTGTGGATTTTTTCCTTTGCCTTGACTGTTGCCTTGAAAATAGCCTCTACCTTGAATATTTCCTCTTCCTTGAAAATACCCTTTGCTTTGACTGTTTCCTCTGCCTTGAAAATATCCTCTACCTTGACTATTTCCTCGGCCTTGAAAATTGCTCCTGTCTGAAAAATTGTTTTTTTATACTTTGTCTTCGACAATGACCTTGTACAAAATCTCCTCTTCCTCTGCTTCTAGAACTATCAGTTGAAGATTTACTTGTGTTGGCCTCTGTGAAAAAAAACATCTTCCCCAAATTTCTTTTTCTTTCCAAAAGTTTTGTTGTGTTGAGATAACATTTAACTTACCTCATCAAATGTAAGCTTGTCTAACTTTCCAGTTACTTGTAAAGTTTCCAAAAAATGTGTGTAGGAAGAAGGCAATCCAACAATTAAAATTTTGGTCATGAAACTATCATCTACTGCTTGAAAACCAACATTTAGTATTTCCTACTTAATGTTCTTAAGCCTGAAAATATATTCATGTACATCACCTCCTTCAGTCAATTTTTGTTGGAGAAATTTTAATTGAAGATCAACTTTCTTTGATCCAGGCTAAGTATCAAATAAATCCTTAAAAAATTCCAAAGAAGACCATGCACCAGTAGTATTTTCAATGTGAACATACATCTCATCATTAATTGAAGATTTAATGAGTGCTAATTCTTTGGCTTTTTTAACTTCCCATTTTGCTAATGTAGCTACATTTGTAGGCTTATTTGGCTTAGTATCTTCATTACATATATCATGCCAAAGTTCATTGTAAATGAGAGTGCTTTCAATGAGATGTTTCCATGTCTTGTATGATTTTGTGCCTTCAAGTTTATTGGAGTCAAAGAACAAATTAATTAACTTTGACATTGTAGTGTTGAATCTTCGCACCTAAAAAGAATCAAGAAAAAGATATCAATATGAGAAACACACCAGATGCATCACACAAAAAATGATCTATCGGGGCTTGGCCTTGACCCTCGTATAATCGTTGAAACAGGAGAAAAATGAATGACCTTGGCACTTGGCTCTAATCAAATTCCAAGTAACTTTCAAAATTTTACTTCTTACAATGCTCTTGCAAATTACCCCCCCTCAAAGTAAAATCACTTTAAGTTACAAAAAAAATTTGTTACCCCAAAAAAGAATACCTCATAAAGAGGGATTGATTACAATATATTCAACATCTCACTAGAAGAGATAGTAGCCAGTTTACTTTGTCCTGATAATGGGCATGAATCATTTGATATACCTGCTCTTGTCTTTGGAGGCTAATGAAAAGTAGATGGAATGTTGTTGTATGAACCAACTGGTATAGATGAGTATAAATTCATTGGGCGCTACCTGTAAACCTTTGCCACTATTAAACAATGAAACCATCAATAGAAGACACGATCAGTAGATGACAAACATACTCAGCAGATGAAAGGTGGAGAGCCAATGCAATATGGAGTGATTTAAATGCTTAATATTATCTGAGTGATACAACTACTCAATAATCAAATAAGATTAGATAGAAGAACACAGAGTTCCATTAGTATTTAAGTAAAAGGCCAATGGTAATGGTGTTGGATTTGTATGTAGTGATCTACATGGGATCACAATGTAAGGTTTGCAATCCATCGGTAAGCGAATAACTATGATATTCGACATTCAATCCTGCAATGATCCAATCTCTCATAACATTGCACTTCTATTAACTCTCAACAAAAAATTCCATTGACATAGACATAGTAATTAAACAATAAGAATAGATTTTTTTGTCTCTGCAAATTCCTTGAATTTCGATCTCAGGTTGTGTGATTCGACAATTGAAGGAAAATCAGAAGTGTCGAGCAATGGCAGTGAATATTCCTTTGAGTTATAGAGAAATTGGATTGGACATTGCACCAATTCCCCTTCACCAAGCTAGCCTTGGATACGTTTAAGGAACAAAATAAAATTCAAAACCTTTAATAAAAACCTGGCCTTTGCACTTGTTCCTTGGAACCGCGCAAGTCCTTTCAACGGTCACGAAGATTGCATTCATTCTGTTCACAATAGCAACTACAGTTACAGCCATTGGAGCTTTTTGCAGGTTCGAATCTCATCGCCTATATATTGAAAATCAACTGCAAGACTATATATGATCACCAATTTTATGAAAGGATCTAAAAATCAACTATACAAAATGTGTCTCAGTATTCTAGTCTCCAAAAACTGAATAGCGATTAGAACTTCCAGCTCGTAAGTGTAGGCTATAAAAATAATAATTCTACCCCCATTAATACAACACAGACTCATCAAAGAACATCGTGACATGTAGGTGAAGTCTGAAATTTCACAATTTCTCTAGACACTTATATGCAGAAACAAAAAATTTATTTTCCTTTTTAAAAAAAAACCATTAACAATTAACAGACCAATTTTCTAATGGAGTGCACTGGCCTGTAGACCTGAAATATCTTCTTCAAATTCATTGAAATCTTCTCCTCAGTTCAGCTACATTACTAGATATCTGATACCATAATAATGGCAGAAGTGTCCTCAGACACACACTTTTATTAAATAGGAAAATAAACTACATATGACAATTTGCAAGAGTTTACACCCGAACACCTCAACACATTTGCAATGAGCTATATATAAGCTAAATTTCCTAACTAAATCTAGTTATGGATCACTTATTAAATAAAAAAGTGTCCATTTACAATAAATGTTATCTTAAAAATATTCTAACTATACTCCTAATTTAGATCCTAAGATACAACACCTTTCTAGAGTCATATCTTTTACAACAATACTCTATTTCTAAATGTCTCCATTTATTAATCAAATATTCTAGATTATTAATTTAACATCCTAAATTAATAATCATTTTATTCTATCTTTTTTAAAGTATGATATTTGTGTTTTGGATCATCTAACAATAGAAAGTAAGAGACAAAGTTTGGCATGACAGACACATTAAAAAGAAGTGTTTTAAGGAGGGAGACCTAGTTCTACTCTATGACAAAAAATATTTCCAACACCCTGGTAAGTTTAGAATGCATTGGCTAGGGCCATATGAAGTAAATATTGTCACAGATGGAGGATCTGTAAAACTAAAGGACTTGGGAGGAACATAGATGAAAGGAATAATCAATGGTAGTCGACTGAAACTGTAAAGGGACAATCGACCTAGTCACCATTAAAAGTTATAGCGCAGTAAGAAAGTCATGTATATAGTGTACTATAATAGATGTTAGGAAAGAAAACTCATAAAAAGGAAGAAAAAAGTAGAAGAGAATGAAAATATAAAAATACTGGGGAATATCGCGTGCAACAGATAGTGGAATTAGTGTGACAAAAGGGAAAAGTGATCGTGTGCAGCATATGGTTGACAGGGAGAAAACACCATGCACTAAGGAAAGGTCACAACAGAAAAAAGTGTGGCGCACCAGAAAAGAGGCCAACGACTGGAAAAGAAATAACCACCCATCGGGGTGAAAATGCGTGAATTGGGCATTTATGAAAATGAATGAAGCGTACTTGACAAGGTTCAATGCATTAATAACAACCAAATAAGATTCTTTGAGAAGATTCATGTTAGTTATGACACCCTCTATATAAAGTGAAAAAGAGGGCCAAACAAGACTTATTATGCATTTTCAAACCTGCAAAGCTAAGGAGCACGAAGACAAAAGGCGAACACGAGAAGTTGGAGATCATAGAAGTCGAATCTCAATAAAGGAAGGAAGAATTACCCATGATGGCACCTCCAAAGGTCAGTGCACCAAGACAAACAACATGAAAAACACACAACAACCATAGGTCACCGCATGAAACTGTAGAGGCAGAGCAGGAATTTACACAGAGAGAGGGAATTGTTGATGTCAATGCAATTCCCTCGCTACAGGTCGAACCAGTGAGCGCCACACTGTTCAAGGAAGAAGAGAAGGCCCCAATGACGGTTGGTATAGATATCGAATCACACGATAGTGCATAGGGCCAGGACCCATCAACCACAGACAACCCACAACAACCTATCAAGGGCAAGGAAACCCACAAAATAAAGGGCGGTGACAACGAAAGAACAAATTCTGACAGGATAAGACCAAAACCCGAGGTGGGGTCTACTCAAACGAAGGATGTACATATCAAAAATATCATATGGAAACAAGAGTCAGGGAGACAGAAAGAGAACTAGAGGCTGGGACCTCTAGCATGCAGGTAAAGAGAAAGGGAAAACAACCCATCATGCAGTCCCCATTGTTACACATCAAAATTACTCACTTTGATAGTGTCGCAAGTGTCGTCATTACAAAGGTTGCAAGTGTCGCATTTTTCTCACAAGGTCGCAAGTGTTGTATGTTGCTCACAAGTGTCGCAAGTGTCAAAGCAAAGCATACTGCCATGATGCCTATGTCGTGCCTATAACGACATGAGAAAGACACTTGAAACACCTCAAACATCTGATTTGGAAGAGGAGAAATGAGTCAACAAGCTTGCAAACCTTTTGCCACCTGAAAGCACCCAAAAAATTGAGTTTTGGAGAGGAGCACTCCCCCTTACACTGTCTCGGAGCGCCAACACTCCCCATACACTATTAGGGAGTGTTATAACGCTCCCTGGCCCTTTTGAGGGAGCGCTATAGATTTTGAGGGCACTGGCGCCCCCTAAAGCTTACTAGGGAGCGCTATAACGCTCTGATAGCCCTTTTGAGAGAGCGCTACCTATTCTGGGAAGTTGTTAAGATGTTGAGATGAATGGGGGAAGTGTCTTTTCATTCTTGGAAGGCAGTTGGATTCGAATCCCTAGTGCAACCATGATCCTAGGGCAGATCCTCAACTGAAGGAGGCAAATCCTCACCTTCCCCAAGGATATCTCAAGATTGTTAAGCCTCTCCAAGGCTATATAAACAAGCTTTCTAATGGTGAAAAGGAAGCTGAAAAATAGAGAATGATGTCAAACTTATGATATCATAAGTGAGGGATGGAAAATGGAGAATTGCACCAAACTTATGATCTCATAAGTGGTGTTGGAGCTGATGATTGAAGGAGGAATAATTGAGCATATGGAACTTATGATCTTGGAGGAAACTTGCAGTCAGCCAAAGGAGAGAAATCATTGAAGATATTGTCATCCAGGTTGTGGATCTTTCAGGCAAGGGTTAGATGAAGAGGACTTGATGAAGCTGTCGCATTCGCATCTACGATTGTAAGCACTGCTGTCGTTATTCTCATTAATATGACAAGCTTGGCCTATTTCTTTCTAGTCTGTGTTTGATGTCACATGAACTTATCATTTATTGGTAGATCTGTTTTCAAGCTAATGTCAGTAGAGTAGGAAGTGGTCGTATCTTGTTTTGTCCACAGACCTCAGCGAGGAGCAAAAGGATTGGAGCACAACTCGGAGCGTGCAGGTCAGTTAGAAGGTACTTCTATTATCCTTCCTTCTCATGCATTAGGCTTAGATAGATTTGAAAGGAAGTCAGTGTCCATGATAAGCATTTTTCTATCTAGGGTTAAGGTCAAGCCTTAGAGGTCGATCTACTTGTCCGCAGGCATATTTTCCTACAATAGAAACTGGCGACTCCACTAGGGAGATAGCCTTGAATCAAAACCCTTTGTTTGGATTTTTATCCTCATTGACCTTGTTCTGTCCCTTGATTGTTTCAGACCTAGTTTACCCCTCTTTGATCAGTTTCATGAGCTGATTGGCTCCTTACGTTGTCACTCTCAGCATATTTGTCAAGTTCGGATCTCAATTTTTGAAATTTTTTGACATTTCTGGGACTTTTAGACCCTGGCGCCCCTGACCTAGTGTTATCAGAGCGCCAGCGCTTTTTGCAGCCCTACACAGAGCGCTATAACGCTCTTTGCCCTTGGCAACAGAGCGCCAACCTCCTTTTGGCCCAAAAACCCTTCACAATTGCATTTTTTTAGGGTTTGCCTCTGTGGCTCTTGTGCTGAGTGGCCTAGTGAGTCAACTTTTCTTCCTATTTAGCCTTGACATCAGTCTTGTCGAAGAACAAACACCTTTTTGACTGGATCTTGTAGCCTTCTTCACCTTTTTCATTTGAGTTTTCCTGTTGAGCAAAGCTTGAGATATTTGCATTGCTTTTCTTTTCTCTTCAGCTGAGTAAAACCCTGGTGAAGGTCATCCATAGCCTACGAGCCTTTTTATCTTGATTACAGTCAAGATCATTGTTCTTCAGCTCTTGTTTTTGGGTGTGAAGTTTGTCTTCTTCTTTGATTGTTTCTTTCGTTTTTCGTTTTGATTGCTACGAAGGGTATATTGTTTGTGTGTCTTTGCTTATGCTAGTTTGGTTCTCATTCACACCAAGAAGATAATTAGCAAAGATACGCATTGTGATTGCATTGATCATCATATATACACAAACAAGAAAGATATCTTAGTGATTGATTGAGCATATTAGAAGGCACTTAAAAGTTTTGCATCATATCAAGATTTGATTGAAAAAGAAAAGAACTGTTTGGAAGCATTCCATAGTTGTGCTTGTTAGTGAAAGAACTCCCTCTCTCCCTTAGCTAGATGTTCATCGAAAGGAAATGATTTCTTATCATGCTTGATGCACTCTTTGGGTCAGAGTCTTAATTCCATTCGTTTCGCTTCCATGCACCCCTTTGCGTAAAGAACAGCCACTAAAATCAACGCTAATTAAAATTTACCTAGAACTTTTTCTTTGATAGAATCCTCCACCAACAGTAGAATAGGTGTAGTACTTTGGATTAGGCTGTGAGAATAACTCTCCAAATTTCTCAAAACAAACATTAGCAGCCTGAGTTAGGGAGACTAAATCCAATTTTCGTATAAGTCTTCCTGGGACCCCCCTCTCACACAGGGGTTACGCACGAGGTTACATTCAGGAGAGCTACGGGGACAACCCTCCGTGGTTTAACTGAGTGTGGTGGTAAGATCGTATTATGGGGATCACTTTGAGGTAAATCCACAATTACTGCGTGGAAGCTTCTTAGTTGGTTTCGGGCTTGATACCCTGCCCTTAAGTTCGGACCGAACTGTCGACTGTTCCTGCCCAGGGGATGACTGCGAATTGGTAACCTTAGTGGCCATAATATTTAGGTTCTTACACAAGGTGACGGTGACGGGTAGTCTCACTGTACCTAGAGAAGACATTGGTCAAACTCACTCGGGCTCCTTGGAAGGTAAATCCACAATTACTGCGTGGAATCCTTAGAAAGTAAATCCACAATTACTGCGTGGAAGCTTTCACCAGGGTGTAAGTCCGTTAAGCAGGTCGCCATTGTAACTATTCCACCCTAGCCCCACCCCTTCTGGACTTGATCATGCGATGTTGGATTTCATCACCAACTAGTATGGTCATCAAAAGAAGGTCATGTTTGCTTGGTTGTGATTCTTAGATTTTTTAGCGTGTGTTGTTTCTTTTACTTAGTGGACCTTAGGTCGAGTCAGTGTTAATGGCATCAAATCCTGGGAGTACCAATGGAGGAACCCCTTCTTCTGGGGAACCTTATACTTTTCCTTCGTTTGGAAACTTTGGTCCTCCATATGTTGCCACACTGAGTCTTCCGGGACTCACTATTGGATTACCAGTTTGGTTGTTCCCCACTTCGGTGATCCCGAATCCTCCTGATGTTTCAGCTGCACCTAATACTTTGGATGTCAATACACCACCCATACATCAACCTCACGTCGAATTTTCACCTTCTTTGCCCATCAAGTCTCCTTCCATTTCTCCTCTTCGCCTAGTGAAATCTCTAAAGCAAGTATCCGGGTTGATCAGAAGAAGAAGAAACGGAAAGAGAAAAAGAAGAAGAGCCTGAAAAGGACCAAGACTCCAACAACATCAGATGTTGTCTCTAAGAAACTAGTTACTGTTAATAGTACTGGAAGTGTTGATGAGATCAACAAAATTAAAAGAAACAATCCAAAACCCAAATTCCCTTGCAGCCTCTGTAAGGGTGACCACTTTCTGAGGGATTGCCCCGGTCTTACCCAGGTCTTAGAAATGTGGTCCTCCATGTCATCGGCCTCTGTCAGTCATGTCGATGATACCCCATCAATTAGTGAGTTCAGGTTGGTCAGAAGAAGAAAACTGTCAAGTTCCCTTGCATGTTATGTAAAGGTAATCATTACTCTCACCTTTGTCGTCGCATGGACGAGGCTTCTTCTCTTTTGGAAAAACTTCAACTTACAAAAGGTTATCGTAAGATTTCCTCCGACCCATCATTGGTTGATGGACTGGTCAATCCAGTTCCATCCTCGGTTGGTCCGGTTGATCAAGTGGTCAATCTAGTTTCCGCCTCAATTGAAACACAAACCCAAGTAGCTGATCCAGTTCCGTCATCGGTCAGCCCCGCTCTTCATCAAGAGAGTGACACCAAAGTAGTCGATTCATCTCCATCCGTCGACCCCATTCTTCCATTGGAGAATGAAACTCAAGTGGTCAATCCAGTTTCACCATCGATTGATCCCATTCCTCCATTGAGGAATGTCAAAGTGACTGATCCAGTTCCTTCCTCGATCAGTCCCACTCTTCCTCTAAAGAGTGCCGAAGTGGTCCATCCAAGTCCACCATTGGTTGATCCGATCCAATCATCGGTTGACCCTACTCCCCTTCTAGAGAGTAAACCCAATACTGCCCATGTTTTTCTTGTTAATAAAGACTCTACCGTGCCTGGGGGCATTCCTCCTCCTCCTGTGGAACCCCCTCCAAGTAATGAAGCCATCCTTTTTGATTGGGGTGTGCTAACTGGACCTTGTCTTCCCGCTCACGTTCCTTTCTAGATTACAGTTCAGGTTCGTGGATGGGACGTTCCTCAAACGTTGGTAGACGAAGGTGCGTCTGTTAGTATTTTGTCTTTTGTTGCTTGGTACACTTTGGGTTGTCCACAACTTGCACCAGTCACACATAGTCTGTTAGATTTTAACAGAGGAACTAGTCAACCTTTAGGGATCCTTCCTTAGTTTCCTGTAACTTTGGGAGGGAAAAATGTCTTTATCGATGTCATGGTAGTCCGAGACCCCCTGGATTTCTCTTTACTCCTTGGGTGGGATTATGTCTATGCTATGAAAGCTCTTGTATCCACCCTTTTCCGTGTGATATCTTTCCCTCACGATGGAAGAATTGTGACTATTGATCAACTTTCATGCATTGGCCCTGACTGGGTTACCTCCCTAAGTGGTTCTTATATGTAGACAGTATCACCCTCGCCGCATGTCAATTATGTGGTGTTGTCCCCCATGACCTCAACTTCCGACGATTTGGATTCGGTAGTTGACATGGTGATCTCTTTGGTAGGGTTATTGGAGCCTAATCTCCTTACTCCTATCATGACCCTCGACATGTGTTCCTTCTCGAGTGATTATCTTCCATCCAGTGAAGATCTCTTGGAATCCATGACTGAGTCTTGTCCCTTAAAATGGTATCCTTCCAGAGAATTATCCTCTTGGAAGCAATGATCAAGAAGAAGTCACGAGCATAGTTTTTCTTCTCTGTGGCAAGCTCGTTAAAAAATGAAACAGAGGCCACTAGATTTCATGCTGGGGGCATGTCACGAGCATAGTTTTCCTCTCTGTAGCAAGCTCGTTAAAAAATGAAACAGTAATCTGGGGATTGAACCTGGAACCTTGAGCATAGTTATTTTTATGTGTCAAGCTCATTAAAAAATGAAACAATCACCTCTCCCTTCAAGTTGAGTCTTTCGCCAGATCTCGTAGATGCCGAGTCGAGTCTTTCGTTAGGTCTCATTTTTGAACCTTCATTTCATCCACCTGTATCCTTTTTCTCCATCTAGCACAGAAATTGGTGACAACCTCAAAGTTAGTGAATGAATTGAAGCTTGGGGGGCATGTCTCCAGCCTTTGATGATCATTTTGGAGTCAAGCCACCAACTTTCAAGCTGGGGGCATACCAAGCTTAGTCTTTGTTCTTTCTCGTGCTCGTAAATACATGAGAATGAAACCGGGTAAAGTTTTATCTCTTTTTCGGATCCGTATGGATACAAACACACGAAAAAGGAACCCCCTCTGGAGTCTCCTTTAAGCCCTTTTCAGACTCTCTAAATATGAAAAGATTGTCGAGTGACCTTGCTTCCTTTCACGCTCGTTAAAAGGTTAGAAAGGGTGTCTTTCGAGCGATAGTTTAACCCTTTTTCGGTCTCTATTGACTACTGTACGAAAAAGGAACTAAGAGAGTTCTCTTTTAAGTGTTTTTCCAAACTCTATAATCCCGAAAAACCTTCGAGTTTTCTGTCTTTGGACTCGTTAAAGCACACATCGACAGACCCATATGGGACTAAACTCTTACTTCTTCCAGTTCATTAAAGAACGAAAGAGGAACTTACCGAAGGTAAGTTATATCGAGCAAGTGTTACCCTCCTCGAGCTCATTAAACTAAAAAGAGGTACTCATCTATCTGGATGGGGAAAAATTGAAACAAACAAGCCAAGCAAGTCTCTTGAGAACACCATCTAGCACTTCTTAGAGTCGCCCTTGAACACGGCACTTTGTCATTTTCCCATGTCATAATCCGCTGAACCTCTGCACTGAGCCAATATTTGAGTGTCCTTTCACTCCCTTGGGTCACCCGACGCAAGTCGTAGTATCCATTGCATAATTTTGGTCCATGCCACGTTTTGCCGTTGTGCCTCAGTGTTCAAGGGAAGTATCCGCCTCGAGAGTCAGCCATCCCTAATATCTTGCCTCAAAACTTGTGTCAGTCCATGTACTTTTGATCTACCAATTATATCTCCATATCCGTTTCGTGTCGTTGGTGGGGGATACATCAAGGCCCTCCCTCGACGAGTCTATCCCTATCGACTCCAACACATTATCCAGGAATTAGACTTAGAAACCAGTTAGTACTTTGGGACCTGCATGCCTCAATGGCAGGCCTCCTCACATTCGACAGTGGGTTTACATCATTGACCCCTGATCGAATGATTCCACGGGTGTTCGACCTCAGCTCATCTATTCACATTCGCCGGAATGTACTAGGGTACCTTGGGAATCATTGGCATTAATGGTGATCTCCCCCGCACTTGTTAACGGTTTACCTCATTGACCAGTAATCAAGTGGTTTTTTCCATGTTCGACGTCAAGACATCCATTCACATGGTCAGATTTGTACCATATTGGGATTGGTATGAAGACCCTGGGTTGAGCCATCACTTTGATATATGCTTCGCCCAGGTTGCAAAGGAGTTCTATTGGACAAGGAACACATACACTGTTACATAGATCCACTTTGTATTGGTCGTGGCTATGTATTGTCATCTTGTAGATCCACTGTGTATTCTTCGTGGCTACGATCAGTTCATGTCATCAGAGTATAGATCCACAGTGTATTTTCGGTGGCTATACCTTTTTATCAATACAATTATGGATCCGTAGTGTATTTTATGGCGGCCATATCTTGCAAGTCTTGATCACCCAAGCATAGGTATGCCTGCCTTGGGATTTGAACTATGTCATGATATTTGTTGGATGTTTGTGTGCAGCTTCCGTCAGGTTCTCTGATTCTATACCCTTGCTTGAGAGTCTACAAAGTATTTCAGTTATCAGTTCCTATCTTCTAACTTCATACTTTGGGGGGCAATCTGTTACACA
>ML777639.1:101742-111886 GCA_009831015.1 Picea engelmannii
GCCTATGTCGTGCCTATAACGACATGAGAAAGACACTTGAAACACCTCAAACATCTGATTTGGAAGAGGAGAAATGAGTCAACAAGCTTGCAAACCTTTTGCCACCTGAAAGCACCCAAAAAACTGAGTTTTGGAGAGGAGCGGTCCCCCTTACACTGTCTCGGAGTGCCGGTGCTCCCCATACACTGTTAGGGAGCATTATAACGCTCCCTGGCCCTTTTGAGGGAGCGCTATAGATTTTGAGGGCGCTGGCGCCCCCTAAAGCTTACTAGGGAGCACTACAACGCTCTGATAGCCCTTTTGAGAGAGCGCTACCTATTCTGGGAAGTTGTTAAGCTGTTGAGATGAATGGCGGAAGCGTATTTTCATTCTTGGAAGGCAGTTGGATTCGAATCCCTAGTCCAACCATGATCCTAGGGCAGATCCTCAACCGAAGGAGGCAAATCCTCACCTTCCCCAAGGATATCTCAAGATTTTTAAGCCTCTCCAAGGCTATATAAACAAGCTTTCTAATGGTGAAAAGGAAGCTGAAAAATAGAGAATGATGTCAAACTTATGATCTCATAAGTGAGGGATGGAAAATGAAGAATTGCACCAAACTTATGATCTCATAAGTGGTGTTGGAGATGATGATTGAAGGAGGAAGAATTGAGCATATGAAACTTATGATCTTGGAGGAAACTTGCAGTCAGCCAAAGGAGAGCAATCATTGAAGCTGTTGTCATCTAGGTTGTGGATCTTTCAGGCAAGGGTTAGATGAAGAGGACTTGACGAAGCTGTCGCATTCGCATATATGATTGTAAGCACTGCTGTCGTTATTCTCATTAATATGACAAGCTTGGCCTGTTTCTTTCTAGTTTGTGTTTGATGTCACATGAACTTATCATTTATTGGTAGATCTATTTTCAAGCTAATGTCAGTAGAGTAGGAAGTGGTCGTATCTTGTTTTGTCCACAGACCTCAGCGAGGAGCAAAAGGATTGGAGCGCAACTCGGAGCGTGTAGGGACAAAAGTTAGTTAGAAGGTACTTCTATTATCCTTCCTTCTCATGCATTAGGCTTAGATAGATTTGAAAGGAATTCAGTGTCCATGATAAGAATTTTTATGTCTAGGGATAAGGTCAAGCCTTAGAGGTCGATCTACTTGTCTGCAGGCAGATTTTCCTACAACAGAAACTGGCGACTCCACTGGGGAGATAGCCTTGAATCAAAACCCTTTGTTTGGATTTTTCTCCTCATTGACCTTGTTCTATCCCTTGATTGTTTCAGACCTGGTTTACCCCTCTTTGATCAGTTTCATGAGCTGATTGGCTCCTTACCTTGTCACTCTCAGCATATTTGTCAAGTTCAGATCTCAATTTTTGAAATTTTTTGACATTTCTGGGACTTTCAGACCCTGGTGCCCCCGACCTAGTGTTATCAGAGTGCCAGTGCTTTTTTCAGCCCTACACAGAGGGCTATAACGCTCTTTTCCCTTGGCAACAGAGCGCCAGCCTCCTTTTGGCCCAAAAACCCTTCACAATTGCATTTTTTTAGGGTTTGCCTCTGTGGCTCTTGTGCTGAGTGACCTAGTGAGTCAACTTTTCTTCCTATTTAGCCTTGACATCAGTCTTGTTGAAGAAGAAACACCTTTTTGATTGGATCTTGTAGCCTTCTTCTTATTTTTCATTTGAGTTTTCCCGTTGAGCAAAGCTTGAGATCTTTGCATTGCTTTTCTTTTCTCTTCAGCTGAGTAAAACCCTGGTGAAGTTCATCCATAGACTACGATCCTTTTTATCTTGATTATAGTCAAGATTATTGTTCTTCAACTCTTGTTTTTGGGTGTGAATTTTGTCTTCTTCTTTGATTGTTTCTTTCGTTTTTCGTTTTGATTGCTACGAAGGGTATATTGTTTGTGTGTCTTTGCTTATGCTAGTTTGGTTCTCATTCACACCAAGAAGATAATTAGCAAAGATAATAATTGTGATTGCATTGATCATCATCTATACACAAACAAGAAAGATATCTTAGTGATTGATTGAGCATATTAGAAGGCACTTAAAAGTTTTGCATCATATCAGGATTTGATTGAAAAAGAAAAGAATTGTTTGGAAGCATTCCATAGTTGTGCTTGTTAGTGAAAGAACTCCCTCTCTCCCTTAGCTAGATGTTCATCGAAAGGAAATGATTGCTTATCATGCTTGATGCACTCTTTGGGTCAGAGTCTTAATTCCATTCGTTTCACTTCCATGCACCCCTTTGCGTAAAGAACAGCCACTAAAATCAACGCTAATTAAAATTTACCTAGAACTTTTTCTTTGATAGAATCCTCCACCAACAGTAGAATAAGTGTAGTACTTTGGATTAGGCTGTGAGCATAACTTTGAATAGGTGTAGTACTTTGGTAGATCTATTTTCAAGCTAATTTCAGTAGAGTAGGAAGTGGTCGTATCTTGTTTTGTCCACAGACCTCAGCGAGGAGCAAAAGGATTGGAGCGCAACTCGGAGCGTGCAGGGACAAAAGTCGGTTAGAAGGTACTTCTATTATCCTTCCTTTTCATGCATTAGGCTTAGATAGATTTGAAAGGAAGTCAGTGTCCATGATAAGCATTTTTCTGTCTAGGGTTAAGGTCAAGCCTTAGAGGTCGATCTACTTGTCCGTAGGCAGATTTTTCTACAACACCCATGCACACAACCCAATGCCTTGATCATCTTGTTGTGAATTCCAGAGGGGGTGAAGGCCATGCCAAAATTACTAGGCTGTGTTTAAATGCTAAAATACATAGACCACAATGTACACAATGTATCTGACACCAACAAATTCACAGAATTTGCATAACAGGTGTACATAGAAAGCCTAGGTGCAGGGCCATTTGGAGATCCAATAATACAACCAAAGAAATGGGAAGAAGGCCTGGAAAACACAAGGATCTTGAACTTGTTATATATTCTCGACTTTGGTAGGGGGAAAGAGGTGAACAACTGCGTCAAGTAGTTGATGGCGGTCCTTCATGGAGGATTTTTATGGTTAGAAGAACTTATCTCAATCAACGTAGATCTCATCACATTCATCACAGGACTTCCATCAAGTGGAGAGAGTCCCACGCGGTACATCGACAATAAAACCAAAGAGAAGGATCTTCCAGAAGAGATGAGGAAGATGTATGGGAAGAAAAGAGGATCGCATGGAATAATCATAAAATGGATTAGTGACGCAACCACCAGGGTGGCCACAAAATTAATGGTATGTAATATATTACACAAATTCCGTGAGGAGGAGGTTCCAACAGGGGTTATCGTAGCAGCAACACAGTATGCAAATGATACCATGATCAGCTGGTCCCCATACTTACTGAACCTATTCCTAGACGACTGCAAGGATGTGTAGGATTTGGGAATAGAGTTCCACTACTCTTGGCTCATGATCCTCATATACTTAATCAGATGGAAGGAGCCTCCCTATTCATACTTCTGCGACATATTAGGACATTTTTATGCAATACAATACACACCGATGGGAAGCACTTCGGATGCAAGCAAAGAACTGGCAATGACAACACCTTTGATCGATACCTCAGTGACATTTAAGACAACATATCCAACACTTGGAGGATAAATCTAGAAGTGGTCACGCAATATCAAGGGGTGGCCAAATTTAGGGCTACATGGAACAACATGTGGATCTAAACACACAGGGATCCAGAGAAAGGATGGCTTAAAATTCGATTATGCATCAATGCAAAGGAAGTTGAAATAGCCATGAGAGACTGAAAGGATTATTGGAATATTTCAGTCATTACCAAGGACGTGCCCAAGGGAAAAGAGGTAGAAGCAGGGTCTTCCAAGACATCTGCAAGAGGCAGCGTAGCAGCCAAGAAACCAACACAACAAGGAAAGCCCAATCAAAAGACAGTGGCACAAAAGAAGGGAAACACTCTAAAGAAGGTTGTGCAAATAGGAAAGAAGGACAATGCCCCTACGCATGAAGAAAAAGGAAGGGTGGAAACAATGATGCAAGAAACCCCATCAACAACCACTCTACAAGAGACATGTCTACCCAAACAACCAATAATACACATAGGTGGGTCGCGCAAGAATATCAAATCACATAAGAAAATATCGAAATACACAATTACCGAGGATGATGTCGATATTGTAGCAGAAAGGGTACATGATCACACAATGGATGAGTTCTAAGAGGCAGATAACCAAAGAGGAAGAATAAGAAATGAGTTGGATGAAATCAAGAAAGTCTTGGAAAGGATACAAGTAGCGTAGAGGCAAGAAAGGGGAATAGATTTGATCCCCTGAGAAACAAAATCCAAGGATAGGAGTGCACAAAATGAAGAAGACACCATCTAGACTATAGTGCAAGAAATTCTGAGCTTCCAAATAACAACAGACATGATACAAGTTGACGATGTCATAGCTTAGACACCACTCAAATACTTGGCACAGGGACATTTGGTACTAGCTCAAATACCAACAAAGGCACTGTACAGACTACAAGTTATTGTCATGCAGGAAGTACAATAACGAGCTAGAACAAATGTGATGGAATTGCAGGTAGCCAAAAAAAACAAGGATTCACTAGAACTGGTGGTAGAGAAGGTAAATCTAGAAACCCAAGAGGAGAAGCAATGCATAGATAAACTAGAATAGGGATTAACAGTGGTATATGATCACATCCTAGATAGTGTGCAAGCACTTGAGAGGAATGCAGAGGATAATATTAACATGATCTCACAAACAATTGACAGATATAAGCAGGAAATTGAGGAGCTCAAAGAAAGTCTCAATCCTATGACTCCTCCAGAGGTACAAGAATAGAGAGAACAACAATCTGCACTCTAGATAGCTGAGATGGAGAAAGAAGTAAGGGAAGTAGAAGAGTTCTTCGATATAACCGTGTAGATATGGACTATTCTGGAAGAATATGAACATGTCCAATAGTGGGACCAACAAGAGAAGATAATCCACACGTCCATCCAAGAGTTGAAGCAACGATGAAAGTCCATGAGAATTACAGAGAGGTTGAAGGGTGTGGAGCAGATGAATACCCTGCAAACAAAGTTAAAATCAATGCAGAAAAATAAGTAAGAAAGATAATCTGAATTGGAAACCCTCCAAGAACAAGAAGTACAGATGATTGCATAGTTGGAGAAAGAGAAGAAAAGTATGTCACAAGCACTTACAGAGGGCACAACATTAATTCAAGAGGATATAACAACACAGTTCGTGGAGGAGCTAACAGGAAAAATGGTGTAGATGAGGGAAAAAGGAAAGGAACTAACAGAAAAGTTCCATAGTTTGGACAAGGTAGTGGAAGAAGCGCACACCACCTGAGTGGCTCGGGACGAGATACATTTATGTGTTGGGGGCCTATTGGGTGTAGACCTATTTTGAAAAAGACATAATTTTGGACCACGCACAATGAATGGCAAGAAAGTAGCATGTCGAAAAAGAAGGAAAATCAACATGCAAGAAGAAAAGCCATGTGGTGAGAACGAAGTAAAGCCTAACCATGTTAGGGTTATGTTTTTTGATAAGGATTGTAACAACTATAATCTTGTAAAATAGTATAAATAAGAACCTAGGAGGTTTAGGTGAGGAGTTAGTGGGTTAGTCAGTTTTATATTATTGAGGAGCTAAGAGACTGTCGATTGTAATAAGGTGGTAGAAGATTTAGTAAGATATATATTGAGGGTTAGGTCATAGGCTAACGATCCTAGTGTGATCTATTCCACCTCACAAGTATTCCTTAACCTTAGCATGATTGTATGACTGAATATGTATTGTGCGCAATGCAAGATTTTGCAACAGATTAAATAAAAGAGAAGAGAAGCTAGATCTTTATGGACGTAGCCCTGGGAGGGAGTGAACCACAGTAAAACTTATGTTTTATGTGATGTTTCTTCAATGATTTACTTTCTTTGAATAGTTAGCGTATGAATGAATGATTAGCTAGATGTATTACTATGCATGCATGAGGCTAAAGATGAATGAATCTTAGAAATACTTGAATCAATAACAATTTTAATGCATAAAGATAGATAGAATACACTCTTAGATCCCCACTCCTTCCTAGAATTCAAGCACTTGAGCATTGCAGTCACCCATTACGCTATCTTGGGTGAGACTGCATGGTGCATTCTGTGTGCAGCATTGCCTTCTAGTTTACCAGGAGGGCTGATAGTTTTAGAGGATTTTGTTGGAAATTGTTAGCACTGAGAGTCACACTTAGATTGTTGTAAGTGCAAGCCCAATACCCATCAGAATATAAATGGATTAAATGGTTTCATTAGGTCGATCAAAAAGACTAGGAAAGAAATGGAGAGGGCAACAAAATGTCTGCAGAGGCATTCCATTGGGCATGGAGTCATAACATCCTACAGATCACAGGCAATCAAACTGTATATCAGACAAAGAGATATATAATGATGAGTAGAAGCATGGTGAATATGAAAATAGGAATAACATCCATTATACAGATATCCTTTTTGCAATAGACAGATATTTGCTTAAACAATAAACAACGATTTAACGGGCAAGCTACAACATATCCTCTGTTGTTCATGAATCCATCAATCAATGGAAACTATGATCCTCAAAACCTGCAATATGTTCAAGAAAGAAGATAAAAGAGAAGTGGGAAAACAAAGAAGACAATCTGATAACATCTCTCATGAATCTTTAATGGAAGAAAATTTCATTACAAACAGGCCCTCGGGCTTACAAATGAGCAACTAAAACTGCTCCTCCATCTCTCTCCTCTCTTGGATCACGAATCCAACCTCTCTCCAAGAGCCCTCTCATATATTAAATAGAAAATAGCATCCAAATATCCTTAGGAGGTCGAATCCCATCTACTTCATTGGATTCTAATCCCTGGAGATAGGTGGCAACAATCAAAGAGACAAAAATCCAACAAACTGCTAATTTTCAGGAAATTGTTGGAAGTCATTAATAAATTGTTTCCACCTCACTGCACGGGGTCTTTAATGGAGCTAAAAATTAGGTGTAGGTGTCCCTTGAAATCTAACTGATCCTTGAGAATCCATTTGAACCCTCCTTGACCGATGGAAACCTCCCAACAAGGCAAATATCCAATCAACTATGCAAAACAGAGAATTGGCAACATATTCCGTAGTGCACTGGTGTTTTAATTGTTTCTCTCAATTTACAAACTGGGTCAAGCTGAAATTTGGTCAACAAGTCAAAAGGGATATCATCTTCCTCCACAAGAAATTTCAGAGAAACCCACTTCGGATTTTTTGTTGTATGATCAAATTTTTAATAGTAACAGTTAAAGGAAATTCCATAGCACCACCATAAAATAGTTCTACACATTCTATAGCGCCCTTTGTGTGTCTGGCTAGATGATTTCGTAGCACCTTTTCTGTGTCTAATATCTCTCTAACCATAAAACGTTTTGAAAAACTGAGAGAGTTTTTTTTTATTTGGTATGTGATGAACAAAAACCTCAGCTAGTTTTCAAAAATACCTTCTCATTTGTTCATAATCCAAGATTTAAGTTAGTCACTCAAAACTTGTAGAAGCGCAATGTGATCTCAGCAGAAATGTATTGTGGTATTTGAAAGGGTGTTTGGTGGCCTTCCTAGAGTATTTTTGTGCTGCAAGAGATATGGTTGTAAATATTATGATGTCTTCTACACAATGGAATCATCAAGTACTGCAAATGCCTTCTTAAAACCCCTAAAAAACTGACTTGAAGTCAAGCTATCCAAAAGTACACGAACCCTCCTATAGCAATTCTATTCTGGGAAATTATCTCAAATTATAATACAATCTTATGGGTTAACATTTGGCTCCATAGGGGATGGCATGCTCCCTGTGAGATGACAAGAACATGCAGTTTCAGTTGCCTTATCCATTTCATCTTTGCATACTATATTCCTAAAAACATCTATGCCCCTTATTGAAAAATAAAAACATTGTCATAAGCTTCAAACTGAACTCACATTGTAGACAAATTCAAATTGAAAATCACATGCTCATGGAGTGAGCTTATTTATGTACACAACCTACACTAGTCTATCTAGCTGAGCTTCTTTTCTTAATTGAAGTCATACTTCCAATGCAGCCATGTGAGTATCGAACTAATGAAAACAACTCCTTCCATGCAATTGTTCGAAATAATTTTCAAGTGATATAAAGCTTGAAACAAGAGGTTAGTAAGAAATGGATACTTAAAACTATGATCTGAAATAATACCAACAACTAGATCATTAGAAACCTTTGAAAAATATAACTCTATGTAAAAATCCATAGGATCATGAAACTTATGAAAAGACATTTCTAGTTGGTTAATAAAACCATCTTGCTCCTTTGTGAAGGCTGATTCAACAATAAAATGTTGGTTGTCATATACTTTACAGCTACTCATATGTTGTTTGATGTTTGTTGCAAGTTATGGTTTATATATCCTTGGTTACCTCCGACACATATATATATATTCAATATTCTCAAGTGTGATTCAAATGAGAGAGCTTTGCCTCTTATTTATACTCTCCAAGTAGCTTCCTTAAAAACATCTTCTAGGTCACTTGGCCCACTTTCCTTATTTTAGGGTTGGGTCCACTTCTAATTTCTCCATTAAATTTATTATTGAAATAATTTAATTTGTATTCAATTTGAATTATAATACACTCATCACTTCACTTTATTATTTACCTTTTAAAATCTCTTAAACCACTTTGACTACTTTGACCTTTTGGGGCTTCTAGATGACATATGAGAGTCCTCCAACTTCATAAGGCCATAACTCTCAAACCATGAGGAGTTATGTGACGTTCTACATACCACAAAAAATGGCATGACATGTACTATCCATATAGAATAGTGTTATTTAAAAATATATTATAACTCATACTGTCACCCATCAAACAAACTTGGGTCCATTACCCAAACCTGGGATCTCCAACTTCTCATGGCCATAACTCTCTAACCATGAGGAGTTATGTGACGTTCCACATACCAACGGAAATGAAATGACAAGCACTATCCATCTAGTATATTTTCCCTGAAAAAATCACTTTCCTTCATCTCATTATTCCATAATTAAGAATGGGTTCTCTTACTGCACAAAGCGTCTTCCCGTGAGGGCTTTCACCATAAGGGGACCACTTTGGAGTTCATCCATATTTACTTATTATAAACCATGATGAAACAATAATGAGTCATATTTACATCAAACAATATTGGGTCCATTACCCAAGACTTTGTGCTACAGGGTTTTCTTCAAGGGTTGACATCAATGACAACCAACCTTAATCAACAATCTCCCCCTTTGGCATTGATGGCAACACTTTGATGAAATATTGAAATCATATCACTCATGCTCCTCCTATAACCATGCCTCTGTCCTCTGCATATAATAAATCTCTCCCCCTTTGTCATTAATGGCAAAGGTATCTTTCCATCCAGGGCTAACCCCCCTTGACAAACTGTCCTCTTATGGTGCTTCCTCTTGTACATCTTAGACATATAATATAAGAATTCAAAAAGCATTACATTTTGGAGTAGAAATAACTCCAAGTCTTTGGCGAAGATATTCAAAGGCTTCCCGTGGAAGTGGTTTTGTAAAGATTTCTTCCACTTGTTCTTTTGTGCCCACATACTCAACTCTGATGTTCTTTTCTGCAACCTGTTCCTGTAGAAAGTGATACTTGATTGGAATGTGCTTCCTCTTGGATTTCACCACCGGGTTTTTTGAGATATTGATGGCACTTGTATTATCACAATATATTGGAATGGGCTCATNACTCAACCTATATATCTATCAAAGTTTGTTTCATCCAAAGAACCTATGTACAACATGTTGTTGCTACAATATACTCTGCCTTGGCTGTAGATAGAGATACCAATGATTGTTTCCTGCTTAGCCATGATACCAAACACTCACCTAAGCAGAACGTTGTTCCACTGGTGCTCCATTGGTCATCAATACTACCTGACCATCTACATCTGTGTAGGCAATAAGTTATAGATCTTTTCCTTTTGGATACCATAATCCAAACTCTTATGTTCCTTTGAGATATCTAAAGATCCTCTTTATTGCTAATACATGTGATTTCTTTGGTGCTGCTTGAAATCATGCCACCTGTCCAACTGCCTGCATTACATCTGGTTTAGATACTGTCACA